>JAVYIG010005661.1:0-132137 GCA_035222895.1 Strongylocentrotus droebachiensis
CCCTCCCTCCTCCGCGAAACGCGGAAACTTTGACGTTTCATTAAATTATTAGAAAAAGAAAACGATTCGTTGTACCGTTCTCGAAAATAATCCTCGTCTGAATTTAGTTTCACCCCCTCCCGAGCGAAGTTCGGAAGCTTTTACGTTTCATTAAATCATTAGAGAAACAAGACTTTCGTTGTAGGCTACAGTTCTCGACTCTTAATCCTCGTCTGAATTCGGTTTCCCCCTTTCGCGCGAAGCGCGGAAGCCTTTACGAATCATTAAATCATTAGAGAAAGAAGACGATTCGTTGTACCGTTCTCGAAAATAATCCTCGTCTGAATTCAGTTTTCTCTCCCGCGCAAAGCGCGGAAGCTTTTACGATTCATTAAATCATTAGAGAAAGAAGACGATTCGTTGTACAGTTCTCGACTCTTAATCCTCGTATGGATTCAGGTTCCCCCCTCCCGCGCGGAAGCTTTTATACGTTTCATTAAATCATTAAAGAAACAAGACTTTCGTTGTAGGGCCCCTGGTGGGGTCGAGGCTGTCGAGTCTATAAAGTGATGACATTGTAAATAATAAAGTCTTTATGTTGTATAGCTCGCTCTCAAGGTCAAGATATTAAATAGCTTTAAAACGATGTTTCTTGACTAAAATCGACCAATTTGCTATTCCCGTTTGGAAATCATATATCACAACTGCATATTCTGAGATTTTCATGGTCGCAGCTACCAGTGGATGGCCGTATAACTATAAGCTATTTGAAATTAATGTGTTTTAGGGGCTAATTTTTTTTAGTGCTTATTATAAATCCTAAGGGGCATCCAAATGTATCAAAATTGTAAAGAATCGATATCCGGCCATTTTCAAAATTTCCCAAAACTTTCTATTACCTTTAATATACTTTTTTTTTTAAGTGTGGGGGGGGGGGGGGGCTCGAGGCTCCCGATCCCCGCCGTTCATCGGGCCTTGACATGTAGGAATATCTAGAATCATTTTTTTTGCCTGGCTGTAAATTAGGAATTTTGTCATTTACAAACAAACGCATAAAAAAGTATAATTTACTAAAAAGTGAGGAAAAATCTCGGAAATTATGTCATTTCAGCATTATTTGTAATCCACCCTTATGGAAATAGAAATAAACCACATTTGAATTTGATTTCCCCCCAAGCCCCCCCCCCCCCCCCACCCTATCAGTACGCTAGTATCACATTTTAAAAAATTCCTTCCCTTTTCTCCCTTCTCCCTTATTTTTTTTTGATGGGGGGGGGGGGGGCAACAGCCTGGGAGGCAAGGTTTGCCCCCCGATCTCCTTCTTCCCCTTTTCTTTCCTCTTCCTCTTCTTTCTTTCCCTTTCTCTCCTCTTTCCCTTTTCCCTTCTTTTCCTTTCTTCTCTCTCTTTTTTTTTGCGGTGGGGGGGGGGGGCAAGAGGACTTTAAATTTTTTTTTTTTAAACCAAAACCAAAGGGGGGGGGGGCTTTCTTCAAAAAATACACACATAAAATATACCAAGGGGGGGTTAACCCCAAACCCCCCCCCAACCCCCCCCCCCCCCCCCCCCTCTGTGTACGCGCCTGGTTGAGTCTTTAAACTCAGTGATGTCCAAAATAAAGGAAAGGATATAAATAATGAAAGCAAAATGAAGAACTTGATGAAAGGGAAGACAACGCGAAGACAACGAATGATCAGTTATTTCATTACGATCAGGCGCGTAGCCAGAGTCTGATGTTTGGGGGGGGGGGGGGGGGCACATACATGTAATCGATCGAGGTAAAAAAAAGGGTTAAAAAAAGTTCAACCGATCTTGGAAATGTTAGGGAAGGCACGTGCCCCCCCCCCCCCCGTGCCCTCCCCCCCCCCCCCCCCCCCCCCCCCCCCCCCCACCGTGGCTACGCGCCTGATTAGGATACCAGTTAATTTGTGTTTTACATATTTATATGCTTGTGTATAATATCTGTGTTTTTTTGCTGCTGTTATTTTTTATTTTTTTACCATACAGGGCTCCATGGAAGACCACCAAATTGGTGATATGTGCCACCCAGTATTAGTATAAATACCAGAAATAAATCAATAAATAAACGAGCAGCACGATCGAACAAAACCCGGAATCTCTTTTTTTCTGTTTAAGATACGGCGCCATCTATTGTTACAAACATTGCAGGAACTGATACCTAAGGAAAATAATGGCGACTGTTTACCTACATGTATCTGCTGCAGGAACTGAAGAAGGCATGCCGACGGCGTGTACGCAGGCAAGTTACTCGGTTTGCAAGGTATGCAGAAATAAAGTTAAACATATTTGATTATGCTGTTTGTTTCATTAAATATTTTGCATTTTGTAGGTAATGTATGGCTTAATGTTGATGTCTGAGCAAAACTGAGGTGCGAGCTCTCGATCAGTCGATAATGATCGAGACCTTCGGCTCAATCATGTCAACGATCAATGAAGGGTAAGAACGGACGGGTAGTGGACGGCAATGGCATGGGCGAACAATAAGAGGGGGTGTGTAACTTTTGCTAGATGGGATCAATGTACCACTAACTTTTCATTCAATTGTGGATTTAAAGAGTGCAATAAATGTGGAATTGATAAGTCTACTTTAGTGTTCTACCTTGAAAAATTGAAGGATGAAATACTTGTGTGATTCAACTTTCATGATTCACAGTGATTCCATATCATTCATTATTCAGAAGATGATAATCCGAGTTCTGGCAGTTGATTTTGGGAGACAGGATTATTTTAGCTGTAAGGGCTTGTAATATGATATTTATATCACCTAGCCTTAATCGGCACCCATAGGTCTACTCATGCTTGAAGAGGCAGGTAAACGGTGCAGTAGGGGCGCTGATCCGAGAATAAGGATCGTCTTCATAAACGAGGATATCCTCGTAAACGCGGACAAATCGCATCCTAAAAAATAAGGATTGTCAGCATTTTCGTGGACGATCCATATTGCCGATCTGCACATTGGCCATGCGACAAACGGATTCCACGATGATACTTCAAGATGTATGTTTCACTTTATTTTTATTAGGAATAATAAATCCTCGGGGAGACGGACAACAAGTGACCGGGGGTATTTTATTACGCGGAATCGTTTTTTCCATTGCCAGCGTGCGGATCAGTAATACTACATCTGCAGGGCGCCAAGACGTCCATGAAAATGTGGACGATCCTAATTTTTTAAGGACGCGATTTAATCCGCGTTTACGAGGATTATGAGGATATATCCTTGATTATGCGGACGATCCTTATTCTCAGACGAGTACCCCTACTGGTAAACAAAAGCTAGTATGTGTTCGAAATCACTCCTTCCCACGTCAGATGAACCTTGCACACAGGCTTCAGAGTTTGTTAGTTGACTCTTCATACTTCTCATACAAAGCACTTTGAAATCGGTCAAGAATTCAACACCAAATATTAAGTTTGGATACCGGAGTGCTGGCAATTTTCTTACCTTCCGCATGTTCCTGATGATATTTAGTTAAGGTTTGATTTAGATTACAAAAACGCTGACCTCTTACAAGAGTTTGTGATGTCGGTTTCGGCAGAAATGGGAAGACGCGCAATGTACAAAACAAAAATGTTTTACGTTGATAGAGAGAGATTAGTGTAAAAAGATAGTTAGCTAAATTCGGCAAACCCTGTGCATGCCTTTTCGTATACTGAACTAATTGCCATTATCTGTTGGTGTCTGTTAAAATAATGATCCTGGTATTATAAAAACATGTATAGGAGTAATTTCTAAACTGTTAAAACTTCAAAGAAATTCCTTACCAAAGTCACCAACCATTTAATTCTGCTTCCTAAAATTAGTTTGAATTTTTGTTCAACTTGTAATGTTCAATCCCTAAAAGTTAATATTGTTTTATATTGTTTCTCTCTTTATGAAAACAGATATAGTTCTACAAGTTGCATCACATCAATGGAAATAAGCACAAGGAAAGTAAATGTCAACGGGCTAACGGGGCAGTAAGAAGATAGGGATTTAAATACATCAGATTTGCCTGACACTAGAATAGTTTCATTAGAAATAAAACAACTTTGGAGAGACTTATGTGCCGGTAAGCCATGACAATCTACACTGAATATCTACGTCTACTCAACAATAGCTACTTATTTGTAAACGGAAAGCACAATTATCACTGTTCCAGAGAATAGGAAAAAACCAAGTTTGTCCATTGCCGCCTTCAGCACATTATCTGTGACTGATGGTCACCATGACATCTAAAGCAGTGTTTAAGTGTCATCCTAGCTCTCATCACTTTGATGAGAGGCATATAAGACTAACCGAGCCTGTGAAGATTGGCCGCTCGGTGGCAAAGGCCCGCCCGACCCTGGACAATGGAATATTTGATTGCAAAGTCCTCTCCCGTAACCATGCACTCATCTGGTATGACTTTGATCTTCTAAAGGTAAGACTTATATTTTTTTAGTTATACCTGTAGCTGATTATCTGACGTCGTTTACCTTTTTTTTTCTATTTTACTGTTCTATATTCATTTTTACTTGGGGCATCATTTCACGAAGCTGTCGTAAGTGGAAGTTCACCGACATCCCATTACGTCTGCTGATTAATATAATACACGCCTTACAATGGGATTTTGGCGAACTTGTACTTTAGACATTTTCTTGAAATGCTGCCCTAGATGAAATAGTGGTTACCAGTACATGAGTGTGAAATTTAGTTTTGTGTATCTACAGATACAGTACCGTACATTTAAACTGTACATGATTATGAATTTCATCTTAAATTGAACAAGTTTTTTTATTGGTTAGTGACTGTGATATTGTACATGTAAATAACATTTTTTCATTTGGTCTGCGCTATATTAGATCAAATATCTGAATTGAATATTGTTAAATTAAGCTGTAAGTTTGAAAAATGAACATCATAGTTACAGTATGATACAAACCTTGCCTGACTGAACATCTACAGGTGTAATGTACATCTGAGGTCAATGTAAATCACCTTCATTTACATTGTACGATGAGAAAGGTTATACATGTACACTGTACATGCAGTATTGTGGCTGAGGATCAGTTACATAATTGCTTGTTAATTACCCATTGAGGTGATTAATGACCAGGGCCCCATTTCACAAAACTTGTCATCAGTGACAAATTACCGTTTTTGTAATAAGTTAGTGAAATCCTTGCTTCTGATTGGCTATCAGCAGATTTGTCACTGATTTTTTGTCATTAGAAAAAGGCTTTGTGAAATGGGTCCCAGATGTAACAAGTGTATCTATTAGGTGATTGATCCATCCATGGTTGCCTGCATGTATACATATTGGATGGTTACTTTTAATCTTAACATATTTCACTTTGTATACAATTACAATAAACATCATCAGTTGTAATGCTAATGTTAACAGTTGAGAAAGTACTACCTGTACTTAATTTACAAGTACATGGTTAATGTAAAATGTATATTTAGTTATTTTCCATTCAAAGTATATACATGTAGAATAAGTGTAATGATTTAGTCAAATTAAAAAATTTAATACCAGTAATTACAGGGCTGTCGTTTAAAGCCGGTAACCGGTAAAACTTGCCGCCTATTCACTCGTTTCTTACCGGCTATAATTCCTATAATAAACCTTGCAAAAATCACAGAAAGTAGATCTAAATCAATGCTAATCCAAAATTTCCTTAATTTCGTCCAAGATATAATTAGTGCCGCACATACACGGCCGCAGTCGACGAAATCCCTTACGATCACGAACGCGACGTCGTCCGTACTTACCTAGACCTATCTATCTAACGTTACATCGCAGTTCTCCCCCCACAGCGCGGCGGCCAAGCCCGCCCGTCCCTACCCCATTGCGATCCCGATGTGCACGCGAGAAGACGATTCACTGCACAAAATATATACACACCGATCATAACAAAACTGAAGCTAGCTCGCTGTAACCAAACTATCCGTTGCCGATTTGATATTTGAAGATCACGGAAACCGGGGCCTATACACGTGCGTGCAATGTCTAGAGACAACGTACTTTAGATTCTGAGATGCGCAAATCGGCAACAGAGTTTTGAACTCGGCTGAGTTTAGGCCGGCCACGGCCGTCCCCGGCAGACCCCCGCAGCTAGCTCACATGATATATGCAGGCTCGCGCTCCGCGAATATTCAAAACTAACTTCCGATCGCAATCGATTCATTTATTTTATTTTCATTTATTTCCTTAAAAAAGTTGAATAAACACATATACAGTGTCTTCACTTTGTCAGGAAAAACAGTGATATAACATTATAAAATGAACAGGAACTGAAGTAAATTCTTAAATGTATTCAATAATTTCATGTCAAAAAAAAATAATTAAATGAGAATTCATATGGGGAGCCAAATAAAAGTCACAAGTAAAAAAAAAATCAAAATCTAGCCTCTGCTGCCCATTATTTAAATACTGTACATGTATTCAACAAATCATGATGTAGAAAGATTGAGTATGGTGCATCATCTCAGTTTAATTAAAAATTACAAAGTAATGGTACAAAGTGATAAATAATTATCAACTTAATAACTTTTCTTATGAGTTATGATTGTTCATGTAATATTAAACATGAAAAATATGTGTGTTTATTACAATATATGTGTAATACAAGGTAGGAAAGATAACTACAAATTTTCCTCTTAGGTATGCACCAGATTGCACGATTTCAAGTGGAAAATCCCAAAAGGTCCCTACCGTGGGAGGGGGGACACCCCCCTCCCATACCCTCCCCCCCTCGGTCGCTTCGCTCCCTCGCAGTGATGGTACCTCCTATAAAATTCAAATTACCTCCTTCAAAAATAATTAACAAGACCCCTGGTAATTATCCATTAGTTGGCATCCATCCCACAATCTAGTGTGTCTTATGAAGTGGATAGATGATCGACACAGTCTTAATGTCATAATCCTAGATTTACCTTGCATTTCCTTCCTCTCTCAACAGTTCTTCTTACAAGACACAAAGAGTAGCAATGGAACCTTTGTCAATAACAATCGCCTTAGCAGAGGGTCAGAGGAAAGCCCTGCCCATGAGATCTGTTCTGGGGACATCATCCAGTTCGGAGTGGATGTCATGGAAAACTCCAGGAGAGGAGTCGGTAAGTCACTCATACTAATTTCACTTAATAGCGAGAAGACATGTTCAAAGTGCCTTTGATATACATCTGAATGATAGTTTAGTCAAAGTACATTACATGCACATTGTAGTTAGAGCTCAATATCCCAACGATGTGGTTCTACCCCTATGTGATGAAAATGGGATATTCAACAATTATGCATTTTGTGTTCCTGATGTATCTTGTCGGTCTACTACACTTGACTATAAAGCTAATATACAGGTGTACACGTAAGAATGTACTACCTGTAACATTAACTTGAAATCGTAATAAAAGCTCTGGTATTCCTATGATTTAAGGAGTATTTCAAAAAATATATATACCGGATTACATATCTTGGAGCATTGAGCAAATAACAAGTAGCCATTAAAAGCTGAAAGATACACTGTAGCTCTGGTAGTTTCAATAAGAGCTTCAGTAATAGAAAAATTATTAACAATTGCTGAAGGGAATCTCCTTATACATGTATGTGTGGGTGATTAATGACGGTGTTCTGTGAACATCAAAAGAGCCTACGGTAAATAAAGAATTTATGAAACTTAGAAATGAAATCATGCATGGGTAACAATATTATATGGTATAATGTATGGGGAGGTCAGTTTGTGAAGTTCTGCAATAATTATTCTTTGTTACTGGATGAAAAAATGTCTGATCCCCAATTAAAGTGTGGTTTCCGAATATTTGGTGTTGGTTTCAATTAGCTTAATCGTTATGAATTTATGATCATTCCGTAATCAATATGTTTTTATGCCCTACTCATTTCACAGAGTTATACAGTCTTTGACGATTACACTGATATGTAGTTATGCATGAATCAATAATGGGAAAAAAAGATGTACAAGTACATGTAGTATTGAAATTATTTGTAAATTGTAGTTTTTATTCAAATTAACCTGCATTTGCAGGCTATAATGTGTTATATTATGATTTTAATCAGTACACTAATGTGCAATAATCATGATCATAGCTTGTAAACAATTTTTGAATTTTCATTTTATAAAGTAATACTGGTATTTACATGTATACCTTTTTTGATTTATGTACAATATGCAGTTTATTTTACTATGCAAAATAAACATTACATTAGTGTCCAATTTACACTTTCAAAACTCAGTACATGAACTTGTGTCTAGATAATTAAAACAAACAATGAAATGTATACTCTCCTGGGCATCATTTCATGAAACGGTCACAATGTACAGTTCTTCACCATCCCATTGAAATGCATGTTTAATCATTCTAATGTACACATTTGAATGGGTTGTCGGCAAACTTGTATTTATGCTGGTTTTGTCAAACAATGCCTTGGTCTCTGTATTTTCTATCTCTCTGACATACATAGATATGACATTGTGGCTAGATACATGTAGGTCATTTTGATGCTCTACTCAGTATAGCACATACAGTGCATGTAGTACAGTTATCTCGTTCTTGATAACCATTTATGACATGTTTCAAACCCCAGATTGGCTGTTAAAAATGGTAGTTTTCACTTAAACCTAAGAGTTTTAAAAGGTTTGCTTATAAATGACAAGTATATATTTCTATAAAGATTTGTAAAGCTCTCAAACTCTTGCAATTGCTACACTGCATCTGCATTTACAATGTACATGTACATGTACATTGGGCAATAAACGTTTACATGTCCTTAACTTACGTTGGTGCAGCACTGAACATTTATAAGTTGAACTTACAAAAATTTACAATCTAGGGGCACTACAAATGTAAATCAGAATAAGTATGCCACATGCAAATCCTGAGTTATACAACAGTTATCAAGCCTGGCCTGGGAATTTGGATACCGGTATCTTCTACGGGAATTAACCGTAAAATGCCACACAGAACACAGATCCCTCGCAGGGAAGAACCCTGCATGATATTAATTGAGAATTTCAAATTCACAATGACATAAATTGGTTGTGAGAGATGAGAGGTTGCACTTTTGTCACTTCAGTGGCTTCAAGTTCAAAGGATGTTACACGTTTATGCTTGACTACCTGCATGTGTTCATGCATGCATTCATGATGCAAAACATATCTTGATGCATACATGTACATGTACAGTATGTGTATGATAAGTGTTTGTATTGAGAGTTCACCTGTAGTACATGTATCTATGAACTCTTGATTTGCCCTGAGAAAGGAGTCACTTCCCATTCAGTTGATATGAAGAGTATGACTCAGCCTAGTATAGTCCAGCTGTGCTCAGATATATGTAATTTCATTCTTACAGAGGAATGCAATCATTCAAAAGTAATTTTTGTAATGGAGGTAATATTCAGTCCTGTGTGTATGTTTGTAACATACCAAACAAGATTCAGGCATTTTTGTGTCAGCTTCCTTGTATACCGGTAGTACATGCTCTTGTGATAATTGCTCTGGTAATTTCCTACAGTAACCACATTCTTGGCATCAACCCTGGATCCAACACGATACCGAATCCTAATCTTAAACCAAACCTAAAACACAATAGGCTACTTTTTGAATATACCGGTAATCAAATTTAATGCACAAATATTTGTAAAGTGCAGGTTGTTACAAACTTACAATCTTTTTTTATTACAAATAGTTGTTTTTCAAATTTTCAATACCGGTAGTCAGAATGCAAATTGCATACATTTTGTTTTGTTATATGTACATGTAGGACACGCCTTAATGTTTATCCTACCTAGCAACAATTAATGTATGCAATTTGCGTTCTGAGTTCTGACTATTGAAATACACTTATTTGTAACAGGTGAATGAAATAATTTGTAACATGGCATATTGGTACTTTAAAACAAAGATTTATTTATTAAATGTGATTACATTACGAAAATGGTCTTATTGCAACCCTTACCCTAACCCTATGCTCTGACGAAATGAAGCCTGATGCAAATGTTTCTGGAGCAGATGTTGGATAACTTGAGAACTTGGATAGCTTTGGTAAATGATTACTCTTCAACAACTGCACAATGCCATATGACAGGAAATATTCCACCTGTTAGAAGAACAAAAATAGTCCTGATTATATACGTCTGTTTGTTACATGTACAGTACATGGCTTCAATTATGCAGACCTTTTTTGTAATGGGTCTGGTCTGGATTGAACTTTGTAGGGCCTGGATGGAAGAGCAGATTGACCCCAGTGTTAACATTTTGAAATGTGGGGGTAGTATGAGTTTGATTTAGGCCTGAGTCGAAACGGGTCTCCGCCCGGGCCCCGACCGTCGAGCTGAAACCCGGTTTTTGGTTTTCGGGTTTCGGGTTTTTCAAAATTAAATTTCACACTGATATTTTGAAATATAGAACTAAAAATATGCAATTCACAAACTTATATTTCAATATAATCAAATAAATATGCTTTAGAAATAAATGGATATTGTTTCAACTGACGGTAGGTGTTTGTATCGCTCTAAAATTGAGGCTGCAAGAAAGGAATCACGCTTCGTGGTACCGATCGAGTGCGTTCAGAAACGGAAGTGGAAATAGATCGATGACCCGCTGAAGACAGAGTAAGAAAGTGCCACACAGAAGACTAAAATGTTGATCAGACTATTGCAATTAAATCGTAATACTAAAGGCATTAATTTAATTGTCAAAATATATCCACAATATAATGGTTTACCCTTGATAGTTTCATGAAGGAAAATAAATTAAAGCTCTTGAAATAACATCGAAGTGCCTTTCGTTCGTTCTAAAAATGCGTGTATAATGGCAATCAGAAGTTACGAGTCAAGCTTGATATGCACGTTTACATCCTTGCACCGTCATTCGACCTGATCGGAACAATAAGCATTGAACCAATTAAAAAACATCACGTAAGACTTTGAGGGACTCCAATTCAACAAAATTACCGTAAAATAGTTATTTGCTTTGACAAATAATACTATAGATATAATAATATCTTACAGAAATAATGATATTTCATGAGCTACGTGGCTCGATATCGAGCTCAGCTAGCCATCATTTTGAAATGAGACGTAGTTGTCATGCATGCAGCGCAGTAGGCTAGCTATAGACAGAATACGGCAGCTCGCATCGCAGAGAGGGAAAAAAAAATCACGTAATAGGCACGTGAATATCACGTGATCTCAGGCCCGCGCTTTTTTTCCTCTCTCTGCTGCATACTGCCCTCTACAGTCTACTGCATGACAACTATTCTCATTTCAAAATGATGGCTAGCTGAGCTCGATATCGAGTACGTAGCTCATGAAATATCATTATTTCTGTAAGATATTATGAATATCTGTAGTATTATTTGTCAAAGCAAATAACTATTTTACGGTAATTTTGTTGAATTGGAGTCCCTCAAAGTCTTACGTGATGTTTTTTTAATTGGTTCAATGCTTATTGTTCCGATCAGGTCGGATGACGGTGCAGGGATGTAAACATGCATATCAAGCTTGACTCGTAACTTCTGCTTGCCGTTATACACGCATTTTTAGAACGGACGAAAGGCACTTCGATGTTATTTCAAGAGCTGTAATTTATTTTTCTTCATCAAACTATCAAGGGTAAACCATTATATTGTGGATATATTTTGACAATTAAATTAATGCCTTTAGTATTACGATTTAATTGCAATAGTCTGATCAACATTTTAGTCTTCTGTGTGGCACTTTCTTGCTCTGTCTTCAGCGGGTCATCGATCTATTTCCACTTCCGTTTCTGAACGCACTCGATCGGTACCACGAAGCGTGATTCCTTTCTTGCAGCCTCAATTTTAGAGCGATAAAAACACCTACCGTCAACTGAAACGATATCCATTTATTTTTTAAAGCATCTTAATTGAATTCAATTGATTATTTTATTGTTTTGAAAGCAGTAACTGTCCTTTCCGTCGCATTATTAGAACAGCAACTTACTAGTCTAACTCCCGCCGCTGCATGCACACGATTTTTAGTGTCAGTGCAGTGGTGAAAATTTCGGGTACCCGGTCCCCGCCCGAAATTTTCAAGTCAAACCCGGGTTCGGCAAAACCCGTGATGACTCAGGCCTAGTTTGATTTGGGGCATCTGTGTCCCATTCAATGTATTTAAGCAATATTTATAAAGGTTTTGGCCCTTGGGGAGAACTTGCAATTAATTTTAATCAAATGATTAAATGTTTCTAAAAAGGAAAAAAGTAGCATTAGGTTTTTATTTGAGCTGATATTATATCCAGTACCATGATAAAAATGCCATAGTTTTTCTATTTCTTACTCTACACTTTAACAATGATTAAAGAAAACAAATTCTGACAGTTCCAATATCAGGTTTTTTTTTCATTGTTTGATTTTAAATATGTTTTGGTAAAACTGATTTGTTGTCCCAGAAAACTCCCAATTTTGTTCTGACATCCATGATTCCTTTCTGTACATTTTGCTTCCTTATAATTGCTTTGAAAATAACACCCACACAAGTGTATCATATTCATGATGCTCAATCTAAATCAAAGATTATTACTTGTTATTTTCAGTAACCCATGGATGTATTGTAGCTCAACTATCACTTTTCCACCAAGACGGCACAGAAGCAACAAGAAGGTAAACATTTGTTTTGATTTCTGCACTTAATTGGTTACAATCACTTTTATTTTGAGTTCAATTTAGTCTAGTTGTGAACATTTGTTTAATTTTGACTACATTGTAGGTCCATAACCCTCCAGTTTGTCTCCCCAGTAATGTAGCATGATCACCATTTACTTGTATTCTGAGATGTTTAAAGGAATTGTATGGATCTACTAAAAAAGAGGGGTTATAGTTTTTAGACAATTAACGAGCAAATATTCTCATTTCTAGATGTTTACAAGCTTGGTAAGTCTTGTTGTAAAACAACATTTTATATGGATCTACAGTACATGACTTGTATAATATATTTAAAAGTATTAAAATTCATATATGTAAAGTACTCCATTGGATTATTTACTTTTTTATTCAAAATGTAACAATTGCCTATAGTCAGAATATTGGTAATTAATATGAATTATAAAATATGGGAAAAAATTAAATTGCTGAAATATTTCATTTTTCATTGGGTGAAATCTCTTTGAAAATGTATGTTTTTAAATTTGTTTTTTACCATCTTTTAAAAATGTATTCATGATAAATTTTGTAATACCGGTACATGTTACTGATGTATACCGGTACACACATACAGTGTAGTTCAAGATATGCACACCATTTTGTGGTCTGGACGAAATTAAATTTTTCCAGTAACCTAAAAAAATAAAATGTGTACCAGTAAAGCTAGAATGTATTAAATCAACCTCAAAGAAATTTTACCTGGAATTCTATTAACTTATGTCAAAGCTTTGTACTTTTAATGACAGAAAGTAATGCTCTATAGATCTACCAGGAGCTAAAGTGGCAGATAAAGAAATAGATAGTCATTGTATGATAATATATTAAGATACACATGTCATGTACCATTGGTCAGAGTGTGTACAGATATGGATGTCTATAATTAGAACATTACATCATACTTGTGTAATTTACCGTAGGTGCTGAACTTCCCGTTTCTATTTGCAATTGAAAGAGAAAATAAAGTACACTGTACATACTGTAAGCAATGTTTATGTTGCATTGGTGGACATTGTAAAGAAATATTTCATTTATCGTTCAACCACATTTCAGAAATTGTAATACATCTTTTGTGTAGGAACATTACAATCACTAGGGCTCTCTACATGTATGACTTGCATGGTTTGCAAAGTGCAGAACCTACTTGTTGACTGGAGCCGTACGAGTTGTTAAATAGGAACTCAATACTTGGTGTCTTGCTTCCTTGTAATGCAACACTGCACACAGTGTCAGTCAGACAGACACAGTACAACGTCCTAGTCTGTACGCACAGACTTTAATTTGACATTTGAACACACAGTTCCATAAAGCCTTGAACTGAGCCTAGTATTGTCAGTCATTGGTGGTTGTGTCTGGAGTAGTTTAGACTGGTTAGTAGTATAGAGCCTGTGGGTAGCAGTAGACCATGCAGTCTACCTAGTCTCATGGATCAGACACGCTGTCTCGCAGTACCACTGATAAATGTTTGTGCCTGCAAACTAGTATCATACCACAAAGGTATCATAGTCTCGCAATGTGCACGCTATAGAAGGCATGAACATGCACAGTGAGGGGGATGCATTTTTGGTGCATGAGTGTTTTATGATAGCACTGTCATACAAATATTAGATGCAAAAATACCGTGCAATGTTGTTATGCTTCATACGAGATTAGTTTTATGTACATACATGTACAAACACATGTACCTGTAGGCCTTGAATTGGCAAATCGTAGGCTCATTCGAAAACAAACAAAATATAACAAACTTACAAACAAAAACAAAAAATTGATCATGGAGAGGGAAATGTACATAAAGTTTATAATATATAACTCTTGCATTTCCTCCATAACTGTACGAATCTTTTTGTATACTTTCTTGAATAAAGTTAGAGAATTCATGTGTATGCACAAGTAAATTCATTTAGGCCTACTGTGTATCAATTTACAATTACCCAGTAGTGATGTGACAAGCCCGCTGGTTAAAATAGATTCTAAAAGTTCTTATAATTTTATTTTCATGATTTGAGTCATGTGATTTGTGATCATGATTCATGTATGCGTATTTTGCACTTTATGATTGACATGATGAAACACAAAGTAGTTGCACATGTTAGGAAATCTTGTGGCAACGTTGATGGTTTAGTTTTACGTAGGATTTCTCATGAATATTGTTGCAGAACCATTGACCTAATTTGTTTCTGAAAAAATAAATATAATTCCTGATCGATGCATTATAGAGATAAAAACCGTTTACTGTAACCCATACGTGTATTTATACAAGGGCATCGCTGTAATCATACCAGCAAATGTGATGAGACATCTAGATGTGGCATGCAAATGAAGGCTTATGTCTAGGCCTACATGATAAAGGCAATGTCAACCATGCATACCTTGAAAAAAGAATGTGCTAGAGAGATACGAGATGGATACACACATGAAATATTCCAAATTGGGCTACTTGATGAAGCAATTATTTATGGGTGCTTAAATATGTTTTTAAATACAAGGCTACTTTTTCCATCAAGATTGCAGCTCTGTAAAGGTATACAACCTTGAGACAGATAATGCAAGTACTGAAGCCCTTTATGTGGAATAGATTTATGTATGAATTACTTGAAAGACTTGTGAAAATATAATACCCGTACCTGTATTGATATGTCATGTGAATTGGCCTATATTTTAATAGGCTACATGTACAGTATGTGTTTGGACACTGGACCAATCATCTAAGAATATGATTTGCTTACAGCTAAATTTTGTATTCATTTTCTATTTTAGAATATTGCATATATCTTTTTGCTCCTTTTAAAACCAAAGAGTATATGTACATGCATGTACGTGAAGAAAAAATCGACATACATGTACATGTAGCATGAAAACATACAGAACCCAAGTCGGACCTGGGTTTTGTGTACAGGGGAGCAGATTGGTGTATTTGTGCAAGATGGTTTGTTTTGCTCCAATTCTTATTTGTATATTAAAACTAGAGTAAAAGAAGCCAAGGTCTTACAATGTACATACATGTGTGAGTAAGATCGAAGTGAATGTATCCTAAATAGGATGTGTTATGTACAGTACATGTACTGTACATGTTCGGCCATCTACCGGTATACCTGTATGTACAAAGCAAATTATAAAGGAACAGTCTTTCTATTATGCTCATTCTGCTTTCACAATTTGATATGACTTTAACTTGGCTCGAAGGTAGTGGACCATGTACCATTTTATTTTATGCTGTATTGCAGAAGTATCCTGTTTTCGTTTTTAGTGTCAAAATGATTTGGCTTGTTGTTCAATTTTAAAGGGAACATCAGCAGTCCAGTGACAACATTAAACTACAAACTGCTACTAAAGCCTTGGAATATGATTAATAAATTCACTTTCATGTTAATGCTCTTACACTTTATTTGATGAAGTACTTGTAGTCAAAACTGTGTCAATTTATACATTTGGTGGTATGGTCATTTTACTTAATCACTTGTGAGTTATCATACTTTAACAATATATGATGTACACATTTATTAATGTAAATGTATACATTTTATTTAAATACATGTACATCTGTTATGTAGTTTACACAGAAAAAAGAAAGAAAAATATAGCAAATGATGCAATTGTCTTATTTCTTTGCAGTGATTCTAGCTTGGTTGTGCCACCAGGTTTTAATGGTCAGTCAGTACAAGGTAACAACAATGTTCCATCTCAAGAACTCTACCAACTATCCCACTACCTCAAGGTAAGTCCCTACCTCTGTTATGCATTTACTGTACATCCATGGTTGTATAGGCTTTTCAATTTTGATATTTTCAACTTGGGATTTATGTAAAACCCAGACTCTTTATCATTGCTTTACTCTCTTGATTTTTTATTTGATTATTTACGTCACTCCATACTGTTTTGATTTCTGTTCTCTTTTCAGCGCCTAGCGCCAAAATTATATTCTTAGCCCTGAAAAAGTGTTGCAACAAAGCATTTTGCAAGGTCCAAATAATCTTCTACTATCGCTTGAGCTATCCCTCTTGGTATATTAATCAAGTGTAAAAACAGATTGATCTATTAGCTTAATCCTTTACTATTGTGATGGCCATGTCGCTCCAACCCCATAGCCCTACCAATACTTTCAAGAGTCAAATTTTGCTGGTAAAACTCGAGTATACTTAGCAAATCTATGCATGCAAGATGAATTGAAATATGAATGACTCAAACCCACTTATCCTCAGAATCTCCTGGAAAACAAAGATTCTGGAAACAAGACGGGATGATTTTATATAGGCCACCTGATATTAGATTGAACTCATTCCAGTAATCTCTTGACCCACCCACCCACATCTCTCATTATATCTCGGATGAAAGAATTGGTTGGTTTGTGAAAATCCACCGAGCAAATACAATCTGGGTTTATGACGGCTATTGATTGTGATGTGTAGTTGTACCCAGTGGATAGAAATACATGGGAGCAGTGAGTGATATACATCAAGAACTGGATATTTTTTGTTGTTGAGAGCCCTAGAAAAGAAAAAATGATACTTATCATTGCAACGAAATATCACTATAATTACATACAAATGTTTATACATACATGTAGCAAATATAGAAAGAGCTTCTCCTTGATCATAGACGTTCTCATCTAGGTAAAGAAATCCAGTTAATGTACATATCTACCAGTATGTAACTCAAGATTGTTTTTTTCCCAATTGTTAAAAAGAACACTTAAGTAATCAAAAAGCAAGGAGGAATTAAGAGACAGAAATCACCCTAGTGAATATAATTTTGATGTGCAGGGTTATTGGGAAGGGTGCCAACAGGAAGACATTCTTTAGTCTTATGACATTGGCTCAAAATTATTTTTGGTCACTAGCTCAGTAGCTTCAACTATTTTGATTTCTTTATTTTTTTGTGACGGATGGAGGGAGGGGGGAAGAGTAAATACGACTCCTTTTAAAATCACTCAGCAGGATGCAGTCACAAACAAACCCATTAAAAACAATGCTTATTCAAGATATCATTGTGTATACATGTGAGGGCCCATTGCACTACCTTTCACATAGTGCATTTAGTACTTTTGTCTGTGGAAGGGCTACTTTTTACGTACAGGTACATTTACATGTAGCTATTTGTGTCTAGTTTAGTAGTCTGTATGCTGTGTGGCGTTGATAGAAATTGAAGTGCTTTGCCAATAAACACTAGAGAACATGTTCACGAATTGGGAGAGGCGGGGTAGGGGTACTCTGCAGGAAAGTGGTGAAATATGAGAAAGACTTTCCGATCCATGTAGGGGCCTCCATGTATCCAAGAACCAATAAAAATCTCCTATTTTTTAATTTTTATTAAAAAGTTAAAAACAACTAATTTCTCGAGAAGTCCGGTGCATTTTGCTATGAAAAAATGCCACTAATGATAATGTTCACATTTGTTCGCAATCATTTCCAGAATATGAAAAAAATTCCAATGCAAAGTAATCCTTTAACCTTTGTTGACACTTCTGTCAGTGGCACACTCTAAAAGATAAGTACATAATATAGATGTACCCTACATGTACATGCTTGTACATGTACATTGTTGTTTAGTTGGTTGCACCATGGTTGCACTAAAATGTATCAAATGCCATTCAACGGTAGGGTAGGTTTGTAGTGAGGTGTAATTAAGTAATGTACCGGTACTCTGCAGGATTAACATGTAACTGAAATTGGAATTGCATGAATTGAGATCAGTATTGCTGGATTAATGATATATTCATTACAGCGCACAAATGGGATCAGGATTTTTAGTGGCCTGTGGGTGTTGATTTACAGTAATTTTTATGCAAACCATATTCTGCTTATGAAATATGGGATTACAGGCAAAATGCTATAGTTGTGTAGACTTTTAGTTACTCGTCTGAATCTCCAACAACAATATACATGAACACCCACATGTAAAGGTAATGAGGCATGGCTGGGGAAGAATTAATTTTCAATGAATTCAATTAGCACAGTGCAACATGCAGAGGAGGATGAAATACAATTGGGTCACTGAATTACATAGCATTTTAGAGTTGTGTACATATTGCTGCAATTCGATGGTAGAACTGATCCATTTCTCTGTATATTCCTTTGATTAATCACTATCAGGTTTCATTTTTAGATCTTATGAACAGTTTCTCAATTTACAGTTAACTACCGGTACATAATTTATACCCTTACCAAGTTTGCTAATTTTGTAAGCTTGTACAAAATTCATTAGTCCCAATTTATGTTTCTTGAGAATGTGATACATCTTCAACAAAGGCCATATAATTCAACCAATCCACCCCTCATTCTTGAGTTACGAAATGCAGACAAAATCATCAAATTTACAAGCGGTATGAATAATTCAGTTGTTAACTGTATATAGTTATCTACCACAACATGCATCCTATTTTTGACATTGCTCCCTGTGATCATACTGATACCGGTATCATATGCTACAAACTGAACAAAATATGATACTTCATCAACGAATGAATCAAACTGGAATGCTTTTAATGGATATGTGGTGTTTGACTTGAATAATTTTGATATACAAACTGTATGTCAGTAAACACTTTACAAGCATGACTGTTTGGAATGTAAACTGCTGTGACCTTGTATTCAAAGGCACATTCATTCTAATGCTTCAGTGGAACTTTGATTTGAACTTTTTGGTTTCATCTGTACTGTACATGCAAATATGTTCCTCAGCTTACACTGCATTATAAGCATTGATACATTTAACATGCTTGAGAAGTTACAGTGTAAACAAAATAATATGGAACCTCCGCAAGGTTTCATCTGTCAGTTATTATGAAGTTTAGAAAATGCTTTTTAACAAATAACAATTTGTTATTGTTGTTTGTTTATGGATTATGAAAGCACTTTTTGAAACTTCCAAAATACAAATGGTTTCATCACATATTGATCAACCACTACAGGAAAACCTTACAATACACAATTATTGTAATACCGTATACTAGTACTACATATATACATAATTACTAATCAATTCTAGAAGGTATCTTTCACAATACATTTATTGCTACAGCGACTATGGTATTTGGCCATAGAGGGCAGCACCAGCCACGGGTATATTTGGCCAGGGCACTTCTAGTTCCCATACAAATACAATGGGTTGAGGACTGGAAAGTGCGATAGAAATTAGTTTTCGGAACCAATTAACTATAAGTAAAATATAATGATGGTGCCTACATAGATCTCATTAAATCATCAAGGGAGTTCATGAAACCTGAACAAAGTTTAGTAAAATAAGGAATTAGTTGACACCGCTGTACATTCTATATGGATCTTTATGTATCTGGGCATGTGCTGACCTGAGCAGTTTTGGAGGAAGATCAACATTTACTGGCAAACATTGTATTTGTGGTAGGATCGAAGCCATGACCAGTACGGTACTCAACTTCTCTTTCTCTCTGATTGACCTCTACAGGAAGCACTTCATAGAGAACAGATGCTGGAGCAGAAGCTGGTTGCGCTACAGAGATTGGTATCGTCTACGCAGGAGGCAACGGACAGTAGCTGGCAGGCTCTCATTGATGAGGATAGGTTACTCTCCAGGCTAGAGGTGGTAGAGAATCAACTCAGGGCTTACTCTAAGGTATCTTTCATCAAATCATTCGTTAATACAGTATGCCTAATATTCAGTGAAACCGGTAGAAACAGATTTTGATATTAAGATAGACAAGAAAGTTTGTTTTAAACTTTGATAAATGTTTCAGTGACAAACCCTTTTCATTGGAACAGAAAATTTGATCTTTATAGACATGTGGTCACTATAGCAGGTTTCTCCATATTTTTGTATTAAAAAGCCTTTTAATTATTTTAATTCATTAACAAATATAATTTTAATTCAGTTATAGTATTTAATCTACTTTTTTTACTGGAAGGGTGTTTCATATTATCCAACTATCTCTTTTCTGTTTGATATTGTATGCAAACAATTCTATCAGAACGACTTTGTCCAATTATGTTCATGCAGGTTTAAGTCCATATTAAACCTGCAAACATTGTTGTTTAAAAATATGATAGACATTAAGACATAGTATATATTTCCTACTGCCAGTCTCTGTTTCAAGTGTCAGAGGAGCATTCATTACAAATGCCTCGTACAATCACAAGCAAACAATTCCATTAGGTACGTCTTCTTTTTTTAAATCGATTGAAATTCTTTTTTTTTTTTACATCAATGCCTTATGATAGATAAATTAAATTTATGGAACCTCAAAATACGAGTGCAAGCTGTTGAGTTAATACCCTTCTGGCTGCAGTCTGACAAAAGTTTGTGTAGGTCTAAACTTATTTGTAGAATAATCATGGTATTTTAGTTTGTATTCTGTGAGGTCCCTCTGATCCATTCTCTAAATTGGATTCTCTGTTTTAAACTCGATACAGGCAAACACAGAAGAGAGCATTAGGAAGGAACTCATAGCACTACAAGAAGACAAGTCCAACTATGAAAAGACTGTCAAAGATTCATTGAAGAAGGCTCTCGAGGAAAAGCTAGAAGCATGCAGGAAAGTAGCAGATACAGAGGTAAGAATGCTTTATGCATTTAATGATAATAAACTCAGTAAATGAAGGTATTATTTGTTACTAGATATTTTAGTATTGTTCAGTGAAATAATGGTTTGCTGTTTACAAGTGAAACTTTCAGGTTATGTATATTCTATGGTAACATTCGGCTTGTAAAATTGAGATTGGGATTACAACCAAAATAGTTGCATAGTCTTGTCAAATTCATTATGCTATTTTCCCATATTTTTACCCGCTTTATTGCTGAATATTTATAACTTTTAACCATTTTCTACACATTCAAAATGAAGGTTTAAAAAAAAAGTTTTTTCAAAAGTATATAGGCCTCATACTTCTTGAAGTTTAGCTAACATTATTACATAGAGATTCAGATTACCGTATTTGCCGGCGTAAAGGCCGCACCGCGCATAGGCCGCACCCCCAACTTTGACATTTCGTAGAGAGAAAAAAAAAAAAAAAAAAAAAAAAAAAGGAAAAAAAAAAACGGACCAAAGAAAATAATCATAACTTTCTCGTAGAACTCTATTTTTCCTACAAACTAATACCAAAATTATCAATCATTTTATAAATTCACAGGAAGTTTACCTAAAAAATGATCGTAATTTAGCAAATCTTCATCGATTTTTAGGCAGATTAGCACATTCATTGGACACTAGAGGGCGCTTCGCATGCATACAAAAACATGAATGGCCTGCCATAACCAAGCTGTGGCCATAATGTTATCCGGTCTTACCCCTATCGTACCGCCAAATGGAGAAAATAAACAAGCTTTTGTATTGTTATTAGAGATCTACCGAGGTTAGTTTGTCGCTTTAATTAATTAGATAGTCTCAATTATAATTAAGAATTATCTTACTGAAAAGTTAAGAACACCGACGAATGCGCGCTGCATCTCCGAAGCTGCGTTGGATTTGTTGCAACTCCCAGCCCGCTAGCTCCCCACCACAGAGTGTGTAAGCGAGGTATGATTCTGGTTACCGGGCCATGCGCTGACTAAGCCAAGGACATTTTTTACAAGTACAATTTTTAGTACGAGTTTCTGGTCAGTTTGGTTGCACAACGATTAAAAAGATAACTTCTTCAAATTTGCTGCTGACTTGAGTTCAGACTAGATCTTGTCCGATGTGTTTTCAAGTCAATTTTGTTAATATATTTTTTTGTATGAAGTTGCCTACAAATAATGGACGTGCTGTTTTGACTTGCGATTTTTACTGTTTCGGCGTATACGCCGCACCCCGACTTTTTGATATTTTCTCTTCCAAAAATACTGCGGCCTTTACGCCGGCAAATACGGTAATTTTATTGGTCCATTAGGAAATTCAGTTGTTGGCATTTAATACATAAAGCACATGAACAATATACAATAGAAAATAATGTACGGTTTGTGGATTGCTTTTCTTGCCTATACAGCGTATGCTGAGCAACTCGGAAGACGAGTGTTCACACGTGAGGGAGGAGCTGGAGAACCTGAAGCAGGAGCAAGACATGCTCCTGGAGAAGTACTCCCAGCTGGAGAAGGACAGCCAGGAGCTGCTGCAGAAGATGAACGAGACAGACAGGCTCAATGACGAGGAGCTGGAGAGGATGAAGGAGGAGCAGAATGAGGTCCAGGGTAGGCTCATCGCCCTGCAGATGACGGAGAGTGCTTTGGGGGCCAGGGCGGAGGAGCTCCAGGCGGAGAATGACTTCATCAAGGACCAACTTCTTTCAACCAAAGGTAGTAGGAGTCAGTCATGGAGAGGTGGTCTGCGGTATAGGAAGATATGAAATATCAACAAGAAAAATGAGAGAGAGAGAGAGAGATGGAGGGAGAGAGAGAGAGAGAGAGAGTGAGCGGGAGCATACAGAGATAGACAATGAGAAGGAGCTTTATCAAAAGGAAGACAGAGAAATAGGAATGTTTTTCTTGTTATGAACAAACTGGATTTAAATAGTGTGATGTTGCACTCTACAACACTTAAATAAAAAAAAATCAAAGCTAATTGCATTTTAGTGGATCTGAATGAGTCCAATCCTAAACCTGTCCTATATTATGTTGATATCTCTAGAACGTCTTGAGGAAGCGCAGGAAGCTCTAAAGCGAGTCGGTAGCTCACAGACAGAAGCTGATATAAGTGATCAAGACCAGGAGGAGAAGGAGGAGGATGAAAAAGAAGCTCTGTCAGAGGAAGATAAAGAAGGGGAACCAGCTAAACGTAAAGCAGGTACGTGTAAGATATAACATTTATCATGTTAAATCTAGTAGCAAGGTCCTTTTTCTGTTGTTTTCCTTCCCTATCATTCTGAATCTGTTGTAAAAGTTTTGAGTAAAGGTTAGTTTCTCCCATTGAAAATTTCCCTCAGAACAAGTCAAATATGATTCCTTCCAAGTTAATTAGATGCTCTGAAATGTTCAAGTTTGAAATTGAATATATAATTATTACTAGTGCTCAAGTGAGTAAATCAATAAGTTTGTGTAAGATTGCTCAGATTATGATTTATTTTCATGTGCATCTCATTTGAAAATACGATGACAGCTGTCAAGTAACAACATCACTTATTTCATTTCCGTGATGTGGCCATCCCTTGAATGAAAAGTGAATCCTGAC
The DNA here is from genome assembly GCA_035222895.1 of Strongylocentrotus droebachiensis. Taxonomy (NCBI): domain Eukaryota; kingdom Metazoa; phylum Echinodermata; class Echinoidea; order Camarodonta; family Strongylocentrotidae; genus Strongylocentrotus; species Strongylocentrotus droebachiensis. Next base: position 23,749 of record JAVYIG010005661.1, read on the forward strand.
GAAGCACCATTATTATTATTCAAAACATTTGTTGATTTCTTTTAACAAAATCAAAATGAATATGTCATGAAATATATATTTACAATGTTATGTAGGAAGGAGGCAAAATTTCCTAAAAGCATGGGGCTCGCAGTTTGAATCGCCATAACGAAATGTACATCTGATACATACAGACTACATAATAATCATAATCTACATAAAATACCAATGAAAAACATGACGAAATAAATAAATCATTTAACTACTTCTTACTTCAAAAGCATAAACATGTTTACAATATGACTTATGCTTTGGTGGAAATCATTTGAACTAAAACTATCTGCAGTCCATCATGTTTATGCTTGGAATTATACATGTTGACTGACTTCTTTTCCATGTCCAGGGCCTGGGGAAGGTGATGAGATTCCAGTGCATCATATATCCTTATTAACGAATGGTGATGACAGGACGCCGACACGGGAGTCTGGTGTCCAGGTGGAGTCCATGTGGAGGGAGGCAAATAAAAAGGAGATGAATGGCAGGGTTACAGATTCAACAGGTTTGTTTACCGGTCTTTACTTTGCAACATTGCCATTGTTAAGTGACAGTCCAGGCCCAGTCAGAGATGAGGTGGTAGACTGTCTTTAAAAGTTGAGAGAGAGACACACACACAAACAAAATAGTGGCAAAAAAACTAACAAAAACAAACTACAACAACTGAATAAATTCTTAAAAATGAAAAAAGAACAAGATACATCTTGTGCACTCCGTATTTTTCTGTCATATTATACATGCAGCACTAAGTATGTATATAGAGGCAGTTGCTGTGCACAGCTATGTTCTCCCCCCCCCCCCCCTCTCTCAATGAAATGAAATTCTGATGGGTATAGATACAAAATAATCTTTAAAAATGTTCTGACTGTAGGTTTTAATCATCCAGTATCTACTAGTATGTACCATTTATGGGGAAGGTCAGATTTTATAAACTCATCTATCATTTGCAGGATTGTTTGTCTAGCTGTTGCCCTATACTATATGTTCTTTTCAGAAGTAGACTGGTATGAGAAGTCTAATTTTATTCATGTGATGCATCTATGTCACACGAAACACATCAAGGGATGGTTTTTAGAACTTGCATATATGTCATATAATATAGGCCCTCATGAAGCCCTGTTTCGTTTCCTCTTTTGATTGCTTCCTGAACTTCTAAATTTAAGCACACTCTATCTCTGTCTAATACTACCACTTCCTTGATTGGCCTAAAGGTGGATATTAGCAGCTACCGCTAAATTGCATGAGCCTCTAGTAAGGCTATGTAGGTTTACAATGGTAAACTTTACATGTGTGGGCATACAGAGGCAATATTTGAGCGTGCGGTTAAGCGTAAACACAATTATGTACAACTAGGCCGTCTCGTTTCCAAATTTATTTATTATATAATTTTCTCTTAAACTCAAGAGAAAATAAGCAAGAAAAGGATGGAAAAAATATCCACAAAATAGTCATTTATGACATTTAATTGTACATACGTATGAATATATAAATAGTTCATAAAATAGTGTGTGGGAAAAAATAGTTAACTGTGACTAATTGCAAAAACAAATCAAATCAATAGCTTCAATACTGTATGTCACCTTTAAAAAAAAAATGTGATCATTCTCTTCCTCACTTCTGTATATCAGCTGTAAATGCAATAAAACATGAGGGTATCTATCAATTGCAAATAGCCCCCTGTGTGGTTCTAGCAATGACTTAGGTGAATCAGTGTAGTAAGGAGAAGGTGTTAATACAAGTGTTCTCAGAACATAGTCCTTATTTATTTGTATTTCTTTATGCTTTGTAAAATGTAATGCAATTTAAATGTTTTTTAAAAATCTTTATTTGTTGACCAGATGGTGCTATGATGGATTCAGTGAAGACTTTAAAGAATACAGCAGAGGAATCTGTACTAAGAGAAGTAACCAGAAAGAAATGTAAGTGCATGTTTTTGCCTTTGGAATATTGAAATAATGAAATAGGATATACACCTAAAATAGCAAGATTATATAAGGATAAAAACAGTTGTGAGTAAATATTTCAACAACAATTGTGAATAAATGTAAGGGGTTGAGAAATGTGGGCCCACATGACTGACTACAAGAACCAGACATTTTTTTGTTATGACACATACAAGTGTTTGTCTCTCAGTCATTTCACCAAAATATTAGGAAGTGCATTTTTCCTGAAATATTGTTGGTAGCTGGTTATGACAAGTCATTTCTTGAGGTTTTGTGTGAATAATCACTTCCGATGTTCAGACTGTTTTTATTCCATTGGTTGGGCATGATGGCAGTGAGTTGTTGTTTTCATATTACTGTTATTTTTATGCCTCCGTTACGAAGTAGCCGGAGGCATTATGTTTTCGGGTTGTCCGTCCGTCCGTCCGTTTGTCGTACCGTCCGTCCGTCCGTACGTACGTCTGTCCGTACGTCCCGTTCTCGTGATCGCGTTATCTGAAGAACCGATTGATGGATTCCTGCCAAACTTTGGTCATGTATGTATCTGGCAGAGCCGATGAACTGATTAGATTTTGGGGTCACAAGGTCAAAGGTCACAGGGCTCATTATGTATGCAAAAACAGCTCGTGATCGCGTTATCTCAAAAACCGATTGATGGATTCCTGCCAAACTTTGGTCATGTATGTATCTTGCAAAGCCGATGAACTGATTAGATTTTGGGGTCACGAGGTCAAAGGTCAAAGGTCACAGGGCTCATTATGTATGTAAAAACAGCTCGTGATCGCATTATCTCAAGAACCAATTGATGGATTCCTACCAAACTTAGGTCATGTATGTTACTTGCAAAGCCGATGAACTGAATAGATTTTGGGGTCATGAGGTCAAGGTCAAAGGTCATGCGGCTCATTATGTATGCAAAAATAGCTTGTGATCGCATTATCATTAGAACAGATTGATGGATTCCTGCCAAACTTAGATCATGTATGTATCTTGCAGAGCCAATGAACCGAGTAGATTCTTGGGTCATGAGGTCAAAGGTCAAATGTCATGGGCTCATTTTGTATGCAAAAATAGCTTATGAACGCATTCTCATTAGAATTGACAGATGGATTACTATTTAACTCAAAGGGTCATATATGTATATGAGAAATTGCTTGTAATCACGATATTCTGAGAACCTGTTAATGGATTACAATGAAACTTGAATTTGAAAAATTTCTTCTGTTTTGGTTTGTAAACTTGCTCTATGACGGAGGCATCATTTTCGACTGCACGCAGTCGAAGTTCCATCTAGTTTGTAATGCTCTTTGAACGTATCCCATTCTATACAGTCGAACTGGAAGAAGCAGAACAGAGGATAGCAGAGAGCAACAAGCTGATAGTCGGTCTAAAGAATGAATTAAGCCAAGCCCACCAGGAACTACAGAAACATAGTCAAGAAATCAACTCACTGGAGCTGCGGCTGCAAGACACAGAAGAGCACACCAGGGCGGCTGTGGAGGAGGCCGTAGCAGAACTCAGGGAGAGATTATCCCCACAGGTTGGCTTTGATAGCCAGGACAATGATTCAGAAACCTCTAGCATACAAACATTAGTTGAAGAAGATATGATAATGGTTAAGGAACAAGAAAGGCAGCTTGCAGCCGCGCCAGGCGGGGGTATATTGTCATCGAAAGAGTCGTCATCATCAGCAACGTCTTTGAATACCTCGGGTGATATTGATGGTCAACTTCAAAATCATGTACAAGATGAATCCGGTAAGTCTCACAGTGGTAGAAGTGTCCTCTGTTATAACAAAATCATTATTGGGTTCTAGTTGTCAGGGCTACGTCTTATAAACAGTCACGGTTGTTCACTGTTGATCAATCGCAACTCTGTACAAAGGAGATAAGAGTCTGTAAGTTTGCGATTCATTAGAGCTCTTGTAGTCAGTTCGGTTCAATTGTAATTCTGTATACATGTATGTTCAATTGGTTTATAACCCCTGATAGATCTTGAAAAGGACTGAGTATAAAAAAGTAATGCCACTTTTGAAGACAATATTTGAGATTCCAATGATCTTGTAAATGCCTATATACAAAGTCTTTTAATTGATATCTGGTTTTAGGCCTGATATCAATATTGTTTAATGAATTCTAACAAATACAATGTGAATATACTTTAAAGTATGCTACAGAAAGCTTGATTTGCAATGTTAATTATCACAATGTTCTTTTTTTCTTCCTTAAACAGCAAACTCCTCAGGCTTAAATGAAACTCTGCTAGAAATTGACACCTTGAAAGGTATAGAAAGAAATAAATCAAAACAAATTTTTAAGTCTTTACTGACTAATTTTATCTATTGCATGATATTAGGTGATGTGTTTTTCATTTCATTTGATTATTGGCCATTCCATCGTTATGAGAGAATCATCACTTATTTGAGATATTGATTTGCTATGTATTAAAGCTGTTATTAGAGAAATTATAAAGGACTTCACTATGCTCCATTGATGTGATGATTAGAAAAATAAATATTGATCCTTTTGCATTTTAATTTCCATGACCTATTTTATTCGCCAAGGCGAAACGTACAATTGAGTCGTATGAATTTATTTATTTAAAAGTATTCTTCTTTTATTTCGACCCCCTATTTCATAAAAAAGAAACCTTATAGGTTTGTCATGATACAGCATCTTATAATTAGTGTGTGTATATATCCTTTATTCAGATGAACTTCATACGTTGAGACAGAAGTACAGCCAGCTAGCTACGGACAATGAATCCCTTGGCAAACAATTAGAGACCGCTCATCAGGAGGCCAAAGTAGCCACAGACAATGCAACCACCTTGAAAGGTAAGGAGAAAAGTTTGTTACTTTTAGTTTGACAATCCAAAGAGAAACTAGAAATCAGACTCATTAGACTGACTACTCATTACTCAGTTAAATGGATAGTTGAGTTCTGTTTTCAGATCGCAAATGCCTTCAAAGTGCATGGTTATTGCTCTTATTCTTATCTATGACATTTCTAGTGTCCTTTTAGGACCTAAAATTGCTATGAAGGTAATTTTAGACCCCAAAATATGTGAAATTTAGCCAATATGATCATACCAATTCAGCTCCACTTTCAAAAAATGTTGGTGGCTGTTATATCCTGTTAATTAATTAATTAATTAATAATAACAATACATGGGCCTGCTGGTTGTGCGTAATATAACCAACACCAAAAAGCCAACATCGGCATTGGCTGAAATACAATGTAAAAGGCACTATTTTTGTTTTTCAACAGCTTTCAACGGCTGGTTCAAATTATCTATCAGTAATATTTGTGGTGGTACACAAGTTTTAGAAATCATTTAATTTACATCAATAAATCAACGTATCTACCTATTCTACTTTGCTATTGTTGCACCTCAACATTGCATAACCGAAACTTAAAACACATCGCCAAATTGCTCATACCCCCCCGCCCAAAGGCGCCCTCCGTGACCCTTGCGTCCGAGCGCCGCCAACGTAACCTCTTCCTCTTATCTCTTCGCATCCGAACGGATAAGTTACACTAAAAATCGCTCCCAAAAGTTGAAGAGTTTTTCCTCTTTAGTCACTTTTTGGTTCGCATTTTCGCCTTTTATATTATTCTCTACGATTTCCTGTTCGTTAGAGAGTAGTTTCACTCCGTGAATTTATTTATTTATCAGTATTCTAGAACGTTTTCTTGCCGACTACTGTTACGTTCCGCTTTCGCGTTTGCCCGTCCTCACTCCTCCGAGGCCTCGGGTGCGTGCGGGGGTAGTCGGTGGGGTGTTTTTAGTCACTGGTAGTTTATTTAATTCTTTAATTCTTGTTGATAATTGCTCGTACCCTTTGTTTAATTTTCTTTCCCGCAGGTTATAATATGTCTCGCAGTTCTTATTTTCTCTTAGCAGGTTTCACGAAGAAGAAATCAAGTTCTGTCGCGAGAAAGAAGACGAAGGATTCTAGTAATAAGTCTTCGTTAGTTTCGCCCCTCGGGAGCGGTGGTGACACCGCAAACCCCGGGGATGCAAATGTCAGCAGACATTTTTGCGGGCAAGGCAAGCCTATGAGAATGGTCGAGGGGGCGATTTTATCTCCTCTCGGGACAGTTCCCGGAAACCCAGAGGTATTAACTCTGGGTGGAACGGGCCTTAGTTCTGCACCGCCAACAATTGTTCCGTCAGGTCTTTTGTTTGGTCGGTGCACAAATCCATCGAAGGATACGAAGACGAAGGATTCTACTAATAAGTCTTCGTTAGTTACGCCCCTCGGGAGCGGTGGTGACACCGCAAACCCCGGGGATGCAAATGTCAGCAGACATTTTTGCGGGCAAGGCAAGCCTATGAGAATGGTCGAGGGGGCGATTTTATCTCCTCTCGAGACGGTTCCTGGAAACCCAGAGGTATTAACTCTGGGTGGAACGGGCCTTAGTTCTGCACCGCCAACAATTGTTCCGTCAGGTCTTTTGTTTGGTCGGTGCACAAATCCATCGACGGATATTCGGGTTGCTTCCGTGGATCCGGACTTGAACCGGTCACCGATCGGTTCTTCTATCCCTTTGTCGGATTTGCCGGTTTCGGATTTCGGTCCGGGTACCCGTGCAGCCGAGTCGGATCCTGGGGCTTCAACTAACCGCGCCTCTCCGTCGGTGCGTGTTCTGTTTTCCCGTTTCGGTTTGCGGGGAGCTCCTACCGTCGGGCTTTTATCGGATAACCGTCCCGTTCCTTCGGCCTTTTACGTTACCGCTACGTCTCGTAAGAGGCGGGGTTCCCGGGACGCTGTGGCCGGTTCTTCCTCGGATTTTGTTTATCCTTCGAAGAATCCGCGCTCTGATTTTACGGAACCGTTTGCGGCTCCTCGGGGTCCGCCTTTGTGGCTACTCTCCCTCCGTCGGTGCCTCCACCCCCGCCGGAATTTTCGGATTGGATGCGGGCTTTTGCTGACGCTTTTCGATCTTCGGTGCCCGAGTCGGCTCCTCCGGTTTCGTCCTACTTCACTTTCGGATCCGATCGCGGTTGATTTATTTTCGGAGTTTTCCGAAGATGCATCGATCTCGCCTGAGCAGTCGCCGGTGCGGGTTTCGAGTTGTCATATTCAGCCGGGGTCCTCTCTTTTTGCTTCTCCGCCTCACGCTTCGTTGGGCGCTCCGAGAGGCGGGGATCGTCCCTGTTTATCTGGTCAAGATAGGGGGGGCTAGGTTGATCGTTGGGACACTGGTTCCATCGCTCAGTCGTCTGGTTCAGTTACGGGGGATGATGCGTCTACTCCGTTTGTGTCTCTGGCGGCGGATTCGTTAGCCTTGTTTCACAAATATGTGCCCGATTCTTGTGTCGTCCCGGTGTTATCGTCGGGGCGGCGGGGCTTCCTGTCTTCTAATTCGGACTCTTCAGCGGTTCAGGGACTGTTTCTTCCTGATCTACACAAAGAAGAATTTGTGAATGCCGCAGAAGACTTGTCGTCATCGACGGGATTTCTTAAGCGGCAGGTGGACAAGTACGCTTTCGTTCCTCAGGATGCGGTTTTGTTTTTGTGTCCTAAACGGATTTCTCCCAAACTTGTGGCGGTGGCCAGTCGTTTGGGGAAGAAGTTTGGGACTCGTGGTCCTTTTGATAAAAGTGACTTTTTGTTGTTTGATCTTTTCTCACGGCTTGCGGTGACTTCGCATTCCATCGAGAAGTATCGTCGGGAGGCTGTGCTCACTTATTTGGGCATTCGACCGCATCAAATTCCAGGACTGCTTCCGCAGATTCCAGTGGCCAGCCCCCACCTTTGTGGAGATAGTTTCAGTACTCTGCTGCAAGCCGAGATTGATGGTGAGAAGCAGGCTCGAGACCTGTCCGTTGCTTTTCGCGATGTCCAAGAGCCGGTTCCTTCCTCCAGACCTCGTAAGAAAAGTTGAAGTTTTCGGGTTCTTTTCGTAAGAACGTCGTCCAGTCTAAGGGCCGCCCTCAGGACTGGTACCCGGCCGAGGAGGAATACCAGGATCGTGGTCGTCCTTCGTCTCGAGGTTCTTCTTACCGTGATTCTTCTATCTTCCCGGACTCCCTTTCGTGGTGGTGGGAAGTCATTCTCTAGATGATGGCTTCCCCCGAGTGCTTGGGTCTTAGGTCGGCGGGCGGCTCCGGAGATTTCTCCCGGCGTGGGAGAAGATCACCAGCGACGCATTTGTTCTGTCGGTGGTACGAGAATTGTCGCCGGTGTTCGTAATTCCCAAGTGCTCGGGTTCTTTGAGAATGATTCTCAACATGAAGCGGTTTAACCTTCATTTGGGGAAGGTTCTTTTCCGAATGGATCATCTGGCAACCATCCTTTCTTCATTGAATCCCGCAGACGTCGCGGTTTCTTTGGATCTTCGCGACGCTTATTTTCATGTGCCGGGGCAAATTCTACCGTTACAGAGCGCTCCTGTTCGGTTTGCGCCCTGCTCCTCGGATTTTCACGAGAGTCGTGGCGTCAGTCAGGCTGTTGGATCATATGCAGATTCTGATCAGCACGACTCAAGATATCGGATTTCTCATAAATTGGGAGAAATCAGAATTCGTTCCGACTCGCACGCCGTCTTACCTAGGTGCTCAGCTGGACATTCGTCATCAGCTGGCTCGTCCCAGTCTCGACAGGGTCGAGACGATAGTCAGGACTGCTCGGTCTCTGAGATGTGCACGTCGGGTGAAAGCCGAGCGTTTGCTTCAGTGGCTAGGGTTTCTCTCCAGTCTAGTCGACATGCTTCCAGATTGTCGACTATTGATGAGTCCCTTCCAACTCTTTCTGTTGGAGTTTTATCAGCCGAGCGTGAGTTCTCTTTTGTCATGGATCCCCCTGTTGTCCAGAATCAAGGGTCTTCTAGGTCCTTGGCTTCGTCGTTCCTTCTTCCTTCAGGGCAAACGCTTCCGAGTTCCTCTCCCTTCCGTGACCGTCACCACGGACGCGTCGCTGTTGGTTTGGGGAGGTCATTGCCAGGGGTCAATGTTTTCAGGAGACTGGAGTCATCTGGAATTTCTGCCCCACATCAATGTGTTGGAACTCATGGGAGTGTTTGCTTCGCTTCGTCACTTCCGTGCTCGTCTGGTGGGTCGTTCGGTTCTGATTCTTACGGACAACGTATCGGTGATGGTGTACATCAACAGACAGGGAGGCACTCATTCTGTGACTCTGAACGAGTTGGCCTCTCAACTCTGGGCGTGGTGCAAGGGGGCGAGGGTGTTCCCGATTGCATCACATATCCCGGGCGAAGGGAATATCTTAGCGGACTTTCTCTCCAGAGGCAAGTGCCTTCCCTCAGAGTGGACTCTGTCTCCGACTGTCTTCAGGCAACTGGGGAGTGTGTTCGGTGTTCTCGACATCGATCTCTTCGCAACTTCGTTCGACCATCGTTTTCCTCGATATTCTCGAGAGTCCGGGAACCAGGAGCTTTTGCTCTGGACGCTTTCGCGATCCCGTGGAGGGATGGAGGGCTTACGCCTTTCCTCCGTTCGCGTTGTTTCCCCGTGTGCTCTGGAAGATCAGGGAAGATCAAGCGATGATGATTCTCATAGCTCCTTGGTGGCCGGCGAGGTCGTGGTTTCAGGACCTCCTGACCCTCCTGGTGGGGACTCCGTGGTCGTTGCCGTGTCGTCCGGATCTGGTGTCGCAACCTCTGTCTGGTTTTCTACACCAGCGGCCGGAAATCCTCCGTCTGACCGCTTGGCGGTTATCGGGAAGAGGGCTCGTTCGTCAGGTTTCTCCGAACGTGCTGCACAATTTCTAGTCCAGAGTAGACGAGAGTCGACCAGGACGGTTTACAACTCCTGGTTGGATGCTTTTCACACTTGGTGTGAGGAGGTGGGCGTCGCCCCTAGAGAGGCGTCTTTACTTTCTATTGCTGACTTTCTGATCTCTTTGTATGACAAGGGGAGAGTTCTGTCAACGTTTTGTGGCTATCGGTCTGCTATAGCTGCGGTTTTTGTTTTGGGGTTTGCCGATGGTACTTCGGTTTCTTCTGCTCCTCAGCTAGCGGCTCTTTTGAAGTCTTTCTTCCTTAAGAGACCCTTCTTCAGACCTCTGACGCCAGTGTGGAGTTCACCCAAGGTTTTGGCCCTCCCTTCGAACCGCTGTGTTCTGCGACGCTTCTGCTTACTACGGTCAAGACGGTTTTTCTCATGGCAATCACTTCTGGTCAGCGTAGGAGCTCACTTCATACCCTTTCAGTTACCCCTGGGCATATCCGCTGGGACGGACGTGGGGTTCGTTTGATTCCCAAGGCTTCTTTTATTGCTTAGAATCAGTCTGACACGTCGGGTTCAGTGGAAGTGGTGCTTCATCCCTTGTCGGATTTTTCTTCGGTCTTCGGGGACGGACTGTGGTGTCCCGTTCGCGCCCTCAAATGGTATCTTTACAAGACGAAGCCTTTTCGCAAGTCGGATCAGCTCTTTCTGGTTTCTCGAGAGCCACTTTCGGCGGCATCTCGGGATACGATCTCCAGGTGGTTAGTCTTGGCTATCAAGGCGGCGGGCCCTGAGGCCTTGACGCCTGGCAGGTCTCCTCGTGCCCATGATACTCACAGTGTCAGTACGTCTTGGACTCTTTTCATCGGAGTTTCGGTTCAAGATATCTGTAAAGCAGCTTTTTGGAAGTCTCCGAGTTCTTTTACTGCTTTTTACCTCAGAGATGTGCCCGCGGGCGAACGATCTTTTGGGGTCGCTTCTCTGAAGGCGGCTTCGTCGTCTATTTCTCATTAAATTGATAAGTTTGCTTGGTTTTTACCACCCGGCATTAATCTGTGCTGGTCTTTAGCAAAGTAGAATAGGTAGATACGTTGATTTATTGATGTAAATCATGAAAATCAGTATTGATTTTATTATTTACGATATAAATCTACGTATCTACCTGTTTTCCCTCCCTCCATCCCCAGCGCCTTTACCAAGGTGTGTCCTAGGGAACTCGTGATAAGAGGAAGAGGTTACGTTGGCGGCGCTCGGACGCAAGGGTCACGGAGGGCGCCTTTGGGCGGGGGGGTATGAGCAATTTGGCGATGTGTTTTAAGTTTCGGTTATGCAATGTTGAGGTGCAACAATAGCAAAGTAGAATAGGTAGATACGTAGATTTATATCGTAAATAATAAAATCGATACTGATTTTCATGATTTATGGATATTTCAGCTGTCTCTGATCCGATTTTGATCAAACATAGATGATTTTGTCATTTAAATTGTATGTTCTTTCAAATTTGACACATTATCTCACAAAAAATTATTTTGGGTAGCGCCCTCTGCAACAAAACGCAACTATCCTTTTAATCATGCAATTTTAAGCAAACTCGACTTGTGTCCTTGATATTAACATAGTATGGAAAGGGTGGTTCTGACAGCTTTTTAACTACTAGTTGGGTGTCTTTGAAATATACATCCCCCGTATTCTTTTTGCCATGCCTCTAAATTGACACTTTTTAGAAGGATGAAACATATGTGATAATCAATCAATCAAGTGAAATGAAGGGCTACTTGGTTTATTGTTTTATTCAATTAATATGTTTATATCTTGTAGGTAATTTGGAAGAAGCAGAAAAATCATCTAGTGCAGTAAAGGCCCAGTTACCGTCGTTACAAGGTGAGATATAAAAATAGAAGACAAACTCCATTTACCAACTCTTGTTCACAGGCGTAGAAGGGGGGACATGATTGATGTGTACAAGTACTTGAATGGCTTGTACATTGTGCAAGAGATTCCCTTTAAGATGAATACAGAATATAGAACTCGAGGTCACTCAAAAAAACTGGAAAAGAAATATTCAAGGCTAGATATAAGAAAATACTTTTTTAGAAATAGAGTCGTGGAGCTGTGGAACGGCCTCCCAATAAACGTTGTGGCAGCTGGGTTTGTCAACCCATTTAAGAATAGACTTGATAGTCACTGGTCAAAGAATGCAAGCCTTCTGTATGAGCCGGTCTAGGTGTTGTCTGTTGTTTCATGTTATTACACAACCTCCTCCCTCCACAAATAGCAGTAACCATGGAAGAATCCTGGACCGATGAACAGGCTTAGACCTACAACATCGTGTATTAAAGTAAAGTAAAGTATAATAAAGTAAGACATAAGTTAAATAAACATGACCTCTCATCAAATTTTTTTGAATGCTAACTTCATCATTATGTTTAATCATTGTTTATGTTTGATTCAATTGTGCAACAGAAAAATTGAGGAAGGAATCTGGGCTTGTACAGCATCATCGTCAGGAAATTGAAGGCTTACAAAGTAAGTTAATTCTCTTTGTAGAAACAATTTACATTTCAATAAATGTATTGTTCATCAAGAAACCATTGTCTTTTGCATGCCTCATTAGTGTTTCAGAAAATTAAAAGACTTGTCATTAACCAAGTATGATATGCTGTGAATTTTTTTAAATATAGAGTTGTGGTTCAGTTTGATATAAACTCAATAAGATACGTACAACATATCAATTAATATCAATTTCAGAGTGTCACATTCATCTGTAATCTAAAGTTTGATAATGAGCATTCTTGAAATATTCTCATATTGGACATCATAAAAATATGGGAACATAATTTGTAGGTTCAGAAGGGCTTTGTAGTGTAAAGTTATCTTCATAAATAGAGTATTATCATGGCTTATTAAACACATTGAATACTAAACCAATATGCCAAAATCAAATTACATCTGAAGGGTTCATGAATGAGTGTTCCAGGTGAGGTGTATGATTATTTAATCCTTGGGTGAAGTCTATCCTGAATACAATGAATCACAATGATTGAAAAGATCTTCAAAGACTTCAGTATACCTCAACACTTCCCTAGCAGTTCGCAACATGCTAATCCAAAGACAAAAGTCTCCCTGTGAGAATGAATGGGCAGGAATCCTGGGCAGATCTCTCTAACACTAGGCTGTACACTCTCAGACACAAAGGCACTCTCTGACCTATTATTCATGTATGAAAGAATGCTTTTCCCAAGCTTGTGTCAGTAGATGACTTGTAGAGTTGTGTGTACTGGTTTGTTTTGACATAAAAGAATGCATGTTCCCACGCTCCCTGGGAATCCATTTCATAAAGCTCAAGTACAATTTGTTAGAAGTTTGTATGTTGTAAACAGAGGTCTCTTTTGTCCTACTTTTACTGTTTTTATTTCATAGCCTTTATGAACATTAAAGGTAAAGACCAGTATTTGAAACGCCCCAATTTCAAAAAATGAAATGGAAGCTCTTATTACCAATCATGTGAAAGAATATGTTTTGACTAATACATGATGATAAAAATTTTGCCGGGAAACCGCCTACTAATTGATATATTTGGTAAATTAGTTTATCTATTAGTGTGTGAGATATAAACGCACATGCCGCGCACGTGTGCGTAGTCCCATATACATCTTTCTGTGTACAGTGCTTGTAACTTTACGAAGACTGGGCCAAATTTCTTATCCTTTTGATGATTCCAGGACCTTGCAGTACAGACCAATACTTATATGCTAGATGATCAACCTTTTCTGATCGATTCCACAACGTTTCTTTCACAATGCAATCGCATGACCATAACTGGTCTCTATATTTAAATTATATTAATACATTTTTACATGGTGTAAATATATCATTATGAGAAGACACAGTTCGTAATATGAAAAACATGGACGTTTGAGGAAAAAAGTCTTATCATAATTGACCACATCTCTCTAATTTTATTAAAGTTGATAATATATAATACATTTCTTTTTCTAATTTTTAGTCAAAATATGCTGTAATGAAAACAAAAGGAAAAAATAGCAGAGAAGTAATTTTCATGCTCCAAGTTTTGCTATTAAAATATATGTTCATTTCTTTTTACAGAAAATTTGACAGAAGCTACTCAATCAGCCAGCAGTAGTAAAACAGAGCTGTTACAATGCAAAGGTAGGTCCAGCAGGCCATAGTAATATCAAACAGCATGTAATACTTACTAGCAGGCTATTCTCATCAGTTTCAGTTCTACTCTTTACTATTGAAGGAAGAGTGATTGATGCTTAATGGAAATTTCTATGAAATCAGTCAGGAAGTAGCATAAAATAAAGGATTTTTCACTTCAAGAAATATTTAGAATGTTACAATTTCTGGTTTTTCACAGATATCATATTTTCTACCTTCTTGTAACATTGTAATGAAGTTCTCCTTAGTAACTGCTATTACCTGTCCTCCACACATGTAAATCTGAAAGTGTTTTTTTTTCTTTGTAACAGATATTCAAAGCAATTAATGATTCTTTTAGACTTTGGTCGGCAATGAGAAGATATTTCTAATGAGTTATTGATTACCAAGTTAAATCATCAATATTACTCCAAGCGTCCTTTTATATCCTGTATTTGTTACATGATAAGCATACCCTTAGTTGTTTTTGATAACCCAATTCAATTTAATTAATGTTTCTTTTCCTCGGTTTAACAGATAAAATCATTACCCTCTCAGGAGACCTGGAAAAAGAAAAACAAGTGAGACAACAACTTGATATAAAGCAAGTTGCCCAAATAGCCACACTGCAAGCAGAATTGGACAAAGAAAAGAAGGGCAAAGCTGTACTAGAATATCAAATTCAACAACTGCAGAAAAGGATAGCAGAACTTGAAGAGTTGGAAAAGCAAAGAATGATAAGAAAAACCAAAGGTAATTACATAATTTATTATTGAATTTTGTTCAAAAGAATTCTTACTTTGAACTACCGGTACTACATTTACAAGCCTTTCATACTGTGACATTTATATTAGACCCAAAAGTATGTATTTGTTAAGTTTGAATTCCCTGATGGTCATTTTGTGAAATCTTGTATCAAGTGTGACACAAGTCTTTGATCCATTTATTTTATCCAAAAGTGACCCATCCCTGATTCAACAATAGGGCAATGATAGTGATACCAGAAGAAACATTAATCAATGTTCCTATCAAGAGGTTTTTATTTTTGAATGAAATAAAGGGATAAATGATTTTTGTCATATTTATATTTGGTTTTCACAGAATTTCTAAGTTATTCATTTTAAGATTGAGTATAATGGTAATTTCATATGAAGGAGTCAACCTGAAACTTAAAAACAGGTGCAAAAAAAACAGTAAGTAATAAATCGATGTGGGGAAAGTAAAACCCGGAATGACTTAGAGGTTGTTTTACTTTGATAGGTTTCTACATATTTATTGATGTTTAAATGGTTTTTTTTTTTTTTTAAGTTGTGCATACACACATCTCTGTAGAAAGCAGTGTGGTAGCTTCAAGATCAATTTGAGTATACAGGATTACAATGAATATGATCTAGAATAAATATTTGTTTCTTTGACCTATAGATCCTGTAGATAAGGCAACCTCTCCTTCGGACGGTGGTGATTTGAAGTCAGCCATGTCATCTTTGGAAGCTGATCTGGAAAGGTAAATGGAAGAGAATTGGATTATGTCTTAAAGTTGATATACCAGTAATTGGAATGCAATCTCTAAAATTTTGCCATTGCTTATGAATCGTAATGTCCAGGAAACTGATGCTGTCTTGATAACTTCATTACCAGAAAGTACTCTGCCTCCCCTTCCATTTCACGCCTTTCCAGTTGTCTCTCCCCACCCAAACAATAATCTACATATCAAACATTGTTTACTAGTACAAATATGAACACATTTACAGTGGGATAAAATCAATTTAATCTCAAAGTACTGACAATGCTTTCAAATATAAGTACATCATTGTCATGTGAAAGTTACTCAATGATGAAGATTGTTTTTGTCACTAAGTGATCAAATAGACATTTTACATTAAATCTGCCACTCACTACCTCATGTTTGTGCTTTTACCCTTTTATATTTAAAGTTCGAGGCAGGAGAGGAACAAATTAAAGGAAGAAGTCACCAAACTTCAAAAACTTCTCTCTGAGTCTGGATCTGGTACGAGGAGAGTAGCTGACTCAAATTCAGATGCTACTACTACAGAGACCGTAGACTTCACAGCAGAAAAGGAGAACCTACAAAGACAAGTGAGTTCACCAGGCTGTGTTTTTCTTTATTTACTTTTAAAATAATATTGAGTGATTGATCTTTATTGAAAGTTATAAGTTGATTTTGTCTAAGAGTGTGTTGGTTCCACATGAATCTCTCTCTGTATGATGAAGATGTTTGTCAGGTGAACTTATAACCACTTAAAGTGGTCATCAGTTAGAGTGTCGGTAAATCCAAAAGGGACATTCAGTTTCTGAATGTTACTAATACCAAGCCAATCATCAAAGTTTCCTCAATTCTCATTTAGCTGTTTCTTTTAATTTTGTATGAATTACTTACAATTATATGGATTTGTTGTGAACAATTAAGAGTACCATTCACTTGCCGAATTTAAGATGGAAGTATAGTATCCATGTCGGACTTACAGGTTCAGTTCTATACTCTAAGCACACTTATTTCCCCTCACTACCCTCACAGTTGACCAAAGCCAATGAGGAGGTTGAGCGACTGCAAGCCAGTCCTAGTGCTAACTATCCAGACATGGACCTACTGAAGCAGCGCTTAGAGACTGTTACACAAGAGTTGAACAGAGCAAATGATAATAATGCAGTGAGTATGATGTGCCTTCAATAGTAGCAATATATAATCAAACCTCTAGGTAGCTATGTTAACTCCTTGGCTTTTCTTATTACACACCTATCTATGGGTCCTTGTCGTGTAAAACGTATGAGCAGGATTGACTGGGTTATAGGTATTCTTTGTGCAGTATTCTGATTGAAATTACAGATGATCTACACATCAGAAACAAGGTTTGCAACTTCTTGCTGAAATCTCAGATTTATCATTTTAGAGATTACTTTCGAAATGGGACTAAATTTGTACATTTTTAGTGCGAAAAGCATATGTTCTAAACAAAAGCTTACCTCTAGAAATATTGAAATATAAAGTATTTACTGTCAACTGTATATTTACTTGGGGCACTGTCATTTTACATTGCTAACTGACACATGGTGCCCAATCTTGTACTTAAGTCTAATTCCTTTGGTCTTTACAAACCTGCTCCCATCATACTGACAAAGCACCCCGGTTCTTTGAAAATGAATGCTTTTTAATATGAGAGGTCGTTTGACAATATCCTTTTTAGTACAGAAGACTCACTTCTGTAATGATCTAATTCTTTTAACATTGATGACTTTGTGACACTTCTATTCATTTTTCTTATTAGTATATAAACAGTCCATTGGTAACATCTATATTTCTTTTTCTTTTGTGTGTATTTAGATGGTCCAGATGAAATGGCTGCCTGTGTGTGTGATAGGAATAGCCATCATAGCAGCTGTGTTCCAGGCTTTCCTAGCCTTGCGAGTAGAGGTATGACGTCCAGTCATTATATGCAAACATATCCACCCACAGCCCGCCCGCAAGCAGTCAATGCCGTACTCCGTGGTCCTGCCTGCCATGTACCATATCCGAAGAGTCTTACTCACGTCTGCAAGTCATTTTCACTGTACGACAGGGGGAGTATGCCTCTGTTCAGATGAGACCAATGTTCTGTCCAAGCTTCAATCTTCTGCGTAGTCTAACCGTCAACCTCCTACGAACTATTTGTCAGTCATAGTTGGTTGCTCTTGTATTGAGGAACTTTCACTCTTGTTCACTCTTGTCCACTTTTATAATGATAGAGAAATTGCTTGTTCCTCATTTTGAGGATTTAGAATTGTCTTCAAAATATATTGAGCTACATTTATTGAAATATATGATCGTACTTCATCTTTGTGATCTTGTGTGGTATTCTGAAAATGATTTCATCTTTATTTTAGGGACAAATATTTTAATTGACGAAACAAATTTAAACGTACCGGTATGGCATATCATTGGTTGATGACTGCACATAGGTGATGCAGAACACAATTGGAAAAACATAATTGAACAGTTAAAAAAAAAAATTGTTTTGACAATTAAATTCATTTCACTAGAATAAAGATGTAATAATTGCCACACAAGGTCTTCATACTTTCCATTCTGTAAGTTACTTTCTGTGTTATAGTATGAATAAGTGGAATGGTTCGCTATGATTCAATATTACTGGAAAACTACCTTTGACTTCATGATCGGGGTTGAGCGTTGATGCATAGATAATATCACATATCTCTGTGTAGTAAGCAAAGGAGTTTCATCAACCCATGAGCAAGATTTTTCCATGAAGGATATTAGTGGTAATTGTCAGATGTATTCAGCACTTTTTCATACAATGTTAACGCTTTTCTAAATCCAGGGTGGTTGAATAGGTAATACCAGTGCATAACTCCTGGTAGTCCCTATAGTGATTCTCTCTGATGCAAAACCAAATCTTTTTTTTACAGGTTGAAAGACATTCCAATTTGACCTCTTTCAGTTGTGGAATTATGGAACTTCTGAGTGAAATTTGATTGTAATGTTTGGTTCGATGATGATGTGTGTAGTTGTTGGTGTGCTCGCATAGGCATCAGGCACGCTCACATGTGGTACAGTTTGAATGCCAAGTCCATCACAACATAGTTCATGTGTAGCTTTTCACACCATGTAACATTTGCAGTGATTCTGATGATGTAAAACCAAATGATGCACCCATATGTGAAAGTACACTGTGTATGTGGGATGTACCAAATCTAAGGGTGTTCCATCCATTAAATTTAACTTTGATCTAACAGATCATTGAGTTTCCAATCAGTCAAACAGATGCGAGGATTGGTTTCAAGTCTTGTTAAAACACCTACAATCTCTCTCATATTTCCAGTGCTTTTTAAAAGATATCTTTAGGGCAAATAATATGATAGATTTTTACACTAGCTTGCAAAGATAGCTTTTTTTCATGTGTAGCCATTACAGAATTATATTTGTGTATTTACTAACAGTATTTTCCTATTTATAAACTTTAAATGTAGATCAGTGATGTAATGTACACAGTCTGTTCTACTAAAGAGGGAAATGAGCACAGTCTCAATATGTAAGAAACTTTTGTAAAATCAAACTACTTTTAGTGCATTATACCTCACTATAAGACCTTAAATTAATGTTAGTATGTTTGTTTGGGTTCAATCATACCTAAGTTAGTTTATTTTGGTGCCAAATGAAAAGTAGCTCAACAGTATTTTCTATAGGAGTACCACCATATGACGTCTAAAGTGTAAATCTATAAAGGGTTGTGTAACTTGGCAAGAAATTGGGCGATGCACACAAAAAATGTGATGCTGTAAAGCAGATTGTTCATCGTTGTGTCGAATGTAAGTTAAGGGTGAATTCAAAAGGCTGCACCTCATGATATGTTTTGCGTATTTGATGTTTGTTTTTAATTTGCAGAGCTCGAAGTATATGTGTTTTCTGTACATTTTTTTGGTTGAATAGCTTTTGAAACAGTTCTTTTCATATATAAGGTGCTATGAGTGAGCGAGTAGTTCCACTTGGTTCTTTTGCATGTAGTTTAGTGTGTGCATCTTGGTTTTTGTGATGTCATCAATTCTTTTTGTTATGCCTTCTCAAGTTCTCAATAGTCAAAGAACTGTGCTACTTCACATGTTTCTTGTGACACCCATCTAGCAAAACATCACAAACCCACTGTGAAAAATGGTTTGCTTAGTTAAAAAGAAATATTGGAAAACTAATTGGTGTAACGAAGCATTACTTGGTAAACATCTTTGTGTGTTGAGTGGATTACCACCATGTTGAGATTATGAGTGAATCACGAGCCCACTTCTAAATAAACAGTCGACCTGATCATGTGAAATAATGCTAAGAGTGTCATGAATGTCATGAAGTGTGTATGTATTGTAAAAAGTACTGAAATTTGCATAGTGTCTAAGATTAATATATATTTTCAGATTTCTGTGTGTTTCATCTCAAATTCTTGAATTGTAAAATAAAATAAAATCCAGTTGTACAGATAGTTAGATTTTTTTAATGAAAAAAAGCAATTTGGGATTTACCAGTATGTTTCTAAATGGTGTATTTAGACATGGTAATTATCCATTAATATGTACTGCGATCAATGGTCAGTGTTTCAAGTTACTGATTAAAAGGTTGGTTGAGTGAATAATTAAGCAAATTTAATTGAAAAGCAAATAGACCTGTAAAAAACTTTTTGTGTGTTTGTCATCTTCTATGCAGTGTTATATAAAGTGTAGCCATTGTAAAGAGTGTTGATAGTTTGGACATTGTCAGCTCTGTCTGGAGTTGACTATAGTATCAAAACATGCTTAAAGATGTCATTGGAATATCAGTTTGATGCACAAAGACCTCTAAATTATAGACTAGTACATCTTTCAAATGCTATTAGCAAACTAAGCACAGAAACGTGATGACTTTCATAGATCATGGCACAATAACCCTTTCTCAATATCAATGTATTATCAGTATTTGTTTCTGTTATATCGGAAATAGTGTTGGTGATGGCTGTTTTCATGGCAAGATGTTTTTGAAAATTGTTAAAAAATGAAAGTTGTGATTCTGTCATTTCTAGGCATGGAAATTTTGCAAATCTGGACCATTACCGTTACATTATTCAAGACTTTTTGCCTACACGACTGCTGGTTTTAATATATTTCCTTATGTTTCATTAATAATAAGTATTAATATCTTTACTTTCTTTGTTGGACTTTGGAAATATACAGAAATGTCCACTGTCTGCAGATATAAGCATGAATAACCTCATGAGTTCATAGAAGAGCAAAACTAATTGGTATTTATATGTAAGCATCATATTTTAGAAGATATCAGTTCTTGATGAAAATGAATATCACCTTGTTTTGAAAGGAGTTTGTGATATCAAAATCCAATTTGAAACATCTTAAGAGTGTTAAAATAAAAAATAAAATATTTTCCTAATAATAAGGTGTAAACAAATTGACATTTAATATTTATATGATAATTAATGGCTAGGATTGATTATCATGATGATTCATAAGAATTAAGAAAAAAATGAAAGCATATCTTGATTTATGTTTATATTTATTGTTTCTTTATAACCTGTTTGTAATTTGTATTTTATGTATAAAGATAGAAAACATGTAAAGTACAAAGACAACTATTCTGAAACAAATTTGGAAGAAGTGAGATGATATTTATTTCAGTTTTGAGTGAAAGATAAAGAAGGGGAAAATATGGCAAAGTTTGTTGTTACAATTTGGCCAAAGATTTGCAAGGTTTATGTGAGACAATGTTCATATGCTTCTTCATTGTGAACAAGATTTATGCAGCACTACTTAGTGATAGAAAGATAACAGAAAATGGAAATGAATTTAAGCTTCTCTTTCATTCTTTGTGAGGTCTAGAGACCAAGAGAAAGAAACCGTGGCTGCTGTCTTTAGTGGCACATGTTCAGATACCATCTTTGCCCCTGGTAATGCCATTTTCATTTACTGTTTCATTTTTTTGCATGATTTTCCTGGAAACCTTGAAGCTTGTTCGAGGTTCGTCCAGCATTGCAACAACATCATTTGTGTCACTTTGATTATTATAAAACCAGAAATGTTCACATGCGTTTAAAGTTTGCAAATTTCATTAGTGGTTCAGACTCTCAAAAAGTTTCATGTTTTGAATTTGTATGATTATACAGTAACAAGAAATCTTATTGGAAATTGAAATGGCTGAGCGAAATGTTCTGTCAATATTTTTATTTCAGAGAAAAGGCATGCTATCGAATCATTGCTTGTGGATCAATGCTACTTGTCTTGATTCTGACTTCTGTCAAAGTGGAAATCGTAGCATTTGGGAGAACTATACGTAGGACCTGGTATGTCAGTGAGGGTCACTTCTGCTAAATGTGTATTTTTATGGAGTTTTGAAGTTGACTCTAATTTAAATACACTTCTGAAAAGAAATGAGTTAAGAGATGCAGCTTTACATGGACATTAGACCGTGAAGTGAGCATTGTTTATATAAGAGTATGTTCTGTAGGTACTGTTCTCTATCAGGTCTTTGTTTGGCTTAGAAAGTAAAGAAGAAACAGATGTTTCTATCGATGCGAGATGAATAAGATAGTACTAATGAAGTTATGAAATAATTATGGCATATTTATGATGGTAGAATGGCTCTTCGTAGTCTTGCTTTACACAGGGTTCTAGAAATATAAAAAATCAATTAGTGGATCATTTCATTTAGAAATGTTTTATTTCCCCTTTAGCCCTGAGTCAGAAGACTGTATAAATTGCAATACATTAATATTTATGTTTTCAAAAAGCTGCACTGAGATGATTCTAATCACTTTTGTTATGTTGATACTTTGATTAGCTATGTTTGTGACTATTCATATTTCCCTTTTTTATATTCAGCTTTTATTTAAAATGTCTACAAAACTAAGATAATTGTTGGTTATGTGTAGAGAAAAGGAATAAAAAGGGTAAATTTTCATTCGCTCATACATGTATATGTGACTAAGGGAGCTTGTGAGTGAAAACGCCAGATAATTGTAATCTCATGTCAAGTAGTTTCATAACTTGTTTAGTCTTCCAGTGTTGTCTCCGTGTGAAAGTAACGATGTACACAGAGACCATTTCTTGTTATAGTGCAGTGCAAGGAAGAAAAAAAATATGTTTCATTCATAACCAATAACCATTAAATATTTTCTACACAAATGTCTCAAAATGTGTGGTTTCTCAATCATTTCGTTTTGTCTGGTCTCACTCTTCGGCCACACAAACGAGTATGACACCAGGGCATTGTTTCACAAAGCCGTCACAAGTACAAGTTGAAAGACATCCCATCGAAATGCATGTATTAGACTAAGCATCGCGTTTCTATGGGATGTGAACTTGCACTCATGGCGGTTTTGTGAAATGATACCCAAACAAGACAACAGACCTAAGAAAAGGTTTCATTACCCCAAATGGCCAAAAAGCAGTCTGTTTCGAGTCAATGTGGATTCAATTTATTGATGTGACTGAGGTACTATTTACTGATTATTAATTTATAGTTATTGTGTGAGTCCTTTTTTTCCCAGTAAACTTTTACTTTCTCACACCTTACACTTTTTCAAAATTAGTAAACTAATCTAACCAAAAACAGCCTTCATGATTCAAATCTGAATTACTGATAAGTGAATTGTCAGTAATAAAGAGATGAAAAGAAAAAAAACGACACGTCTGAAATGCAAAAACACATAATTAGTATTATAAATGTAAGTACTGGTACATGTAGTATAAATGTATCATATTATTTATCCAGGAGAAAGACTGATAAAATACTGCAAAATCAATTGTTAGGTTTTACAGTTCCCAATTTTTTTTAGATATCGGTACTATTGTGCCATCTACTTCACTCCCATGTTGAAAGGTTATTGTGTTTTGAATGAGAATGTGATGAAGGGTGCATATATTTCAATAACATGCCATAGAAGTCTTTAAGAATAGAAGAATTTATTGAACACAGGCCTCTCCCAGTGACTTAGATAATGGGAGGACAATTTACAGGAGAAAATTTGTTTTGCTCCAAGTGTTAAAAAATGCATCTTTGATCTTGTAATTAAGAAAGTTTAACAAAATAATATTGAAGGAAAAGCTACACTTTACTTTACTCAAACTAACACTTTTTGGTATCATTAATTTAAAACTTCCGCCTTTCTATTAATCTTATTTTTCTGCTTTCATACAAAGGTTGGATCGCCCTTTAAATCCATTCAGTGAGCACATTTTCTAAATTTATCGTTTTATTATTATTATTGTACACGGAGGAGGCTACCATACTTTCCTGAAGCTAGCCACCTTTTTTGTAAACACAAATCATTCAGCGACCGAGTCGATGAGTAGCACGCGCAAATTTATGAGGATCGATGAGATCAATATCTGATTTTGTGGAACCAGATAATTTTCCGTGAGTATTAAGCACCCTACGTAGATTTTCATAGGTCGACATTTTGATTTGATGTGTAAGTGTGTCATTTCAGGTGTATTTTGTTCGATTTACTGCTTTACATGGCGGTACGGTCTTTGAGTTTGAGCTGCTACTAGTGCTAGCTGTGTGCCAGGCAGTGCCAGTGGTGGGCCCGCAGCTGATGAGGTAAGCATTGCGAAACTCATCGTCACAAGACCCCGGGCCAAGAGGGCTCAGCGTGTCTGGCAAAGGGGATACACCCACTCCGTATCCCTCGCGCTGTGTAGACTCGAGCAATGTTTCAAGATCAACACGATTATTTAAAAAAATCTAATTATGGTTTAAGTCATAGACTTGTGTGATTGAATGCATATGATATAGACCTGTGAATGAGATATTTGGTTTTCATTTTTGTTGTGTCTGTCTTTTTTTTTCTAAATTAAAGCCCCTCTAAAAAAAATAAAGAGTCTAAATTCTGAAGTGTTTGGAGCCCCAAATTTGCCAAAAAATTCCACCTAAATGGTATCATACGTGAAAGAGGGTGTCATTTAAGACTTCTGCCCAAAATGCAAAGAAAGATTTCCGCCAAAAATTGTGTTTGAAGACAAATATTTATAGGATACAGTCTGAATTTTGTTTTTCTGTTAATTGATAATTCATTGTAGGTCTAGGCCTATAAGCCAGAGAGAAAACCTAAATTTTGTATTCTTTCATCAATATTTGACTTGTGTCTTAAAGAACATCCTCTTTCACTTTATGATACAATTTAAGTGAAATTTTGTCATCAAATTTGTTGGGGCTCCCAACACTTGGTCTTAGTGATTGAGCCTGGTTTAATTTTATCTAACTTTAAAGTCTATGATTAAAAACCTCAGATTTTCTGTCTAAAACTCTTTTTTGAGGCAGCATTTTAAAAAAAAGTACAAGTTCTCTGACAACCCAGTGAAACCTGTGTATTAAAAATAGCACACTCTTTAATAGGGTGGCAGTGAACTTGTACTTTTTGTGACACGATTCTCTGGGGGTCGTTTCTTGGAACCGTCATAACTAGATCTATATCTGATCAACAACATCTCGACACTGTCGCTCAACTTGTCCGCTAAGTGTTTCACAAAATTGCCTTCAAGGGATTGTCACGAATCCAAACCTGTCATATCTATTTAGAATGCCATCTCAAGGCAACATTAATTTTAGCTATGGGCAGCGAAACAATTAAAAATTCAAATTTTATTTAAAACTTATTTCTTGATTTTCAAGCTCTCATTTCACTGATCAGTTCTTATTGGTATTAATATGAAACCTTATAAAAACATAAAAAATGTTCTTATAAGGTTTTAATGCATTACAGCGTAAATAAGACAAATATTTACATACGTTGGTCTACCATAGAAAAAGATTGAACAGTCTGTAATTACAGACCTATGAGAATGACGACAATTTCTGTTTCTTCTTTCCTTTTCCCACTGTTTCACGAAATCCAGGCATACACATCTCTCTCTCTGTTGTTGTCCCTCCACTTTTCGGAAATCAGCGAGTCACTTGGTCTTGGTGTAGGCAGAGCTCAAAATCCTGCATACTAAATTTATATTTGATCAGAGGGAACTGGACACAAAAATTTCCAGCAAGATACAGCAGCCTGCTCATATAGAAGAAACCAAGGAATAGAGAAATATTTCTCTATACCAACTTTCAGATGCTAGAAGTAGAAGCCAAGACAGCGTACTTGAGAGCTGAACAAAACCGTTGAGGATCTCATTGTTCATATGATGATTGGATAGTTTTGTGACTCATCATTGGGAGTTGGCTACTGAAAGGACTTTCATTATGGCAGTGTTTGAAAAGAGGAAATCATCTAAACTGACACTTGATGACACTATTACATTGACATGTAGTATTGAAGCAGCACAGAACTTGGAAAGTCATACTGTAAGTACTTTATGTGAACAAGTCTTCTGTAAATTCACTTTAATATTTAATTAAGTTTTAAGAAAAAAGTTAAATCTTTGTATACATGTACACTTGTATATCATTAAAAGGAGGAAGAGAGAGAGAGATCTTACGTTTTCAACATTTAGGAAGGAAGTTAACAAAATCGCAAAAAGCAAAGTATTGCTCTTGAATGCTGTACCAGAACTATGTATAAAAAGTAGTACAAGGCACTTAAAAATACAAATGTACCGTACAGTAGATTAATTGCCAGTTTCTCATATGCCTGAGGATCAAATTGATTTGGAACAGAAACAAAAAGTATTTAAAAGAGATTTTGATACCGGTAATCACATCTTCATTGGAAACAAGTTTGAGAAATGCTGGTCTAGGTTTGTTTTTAATGGGCTACAAAGTGTTTCATAATGGTTGTGTTTTAAAATATGCCTATTAATGTTATTGATATTGTGCACACATGTATGAGCAAACTAGCAAGTTAAGTTGTTATTCTTTGGAAGGGCTGCATACAGGTAACCCGACACATGCTCCGCCGACGATTGCTCCGCCGACATTTACTCCGCAAAACGCGACAATTGCTCCGCGACATTTGCTCCGCGACATTTGCTCCGACGTCAAATGCTCCGCCGACAGGTGCTCCGCCGACAGTTGCTCCGCCGACAGTTGCTCCGCCGACAGTTGCTCCGCCGACAGATGCTCCGCCGACAATTGCTCCTCCGACAATTGCTCCGCCGACAATTGCTCCGCCGTCAATTGCTCCGCAAAACGCGACAATTGCTCCGCCGACATTTGCTCCGCCGACATTTGCTCCGCCTGAAGCGACACTTGCTCCGCCGACATTTGCTCCGCCGACATTTGCTCCGCCGACAATTGCTCCGCCGACAATTGCTCCGCCTGAAGCGACAATTGCTCCGCCGACATTTGCTCCGCCTGAAGCGACACTTGCTCCGCCGACAATTGCTCCGCCGACAATTGCTCCGCCTGAAGCGACAATTGCTCCGCCGACATTTGCTCCGCCGACAATTGCTCCGCCTGAAGCGACAATTGCTCCGCCGACATTTGCTCCGACGACATTTGCTCCGCCCAAAAAGTGTCCCATAAACTACAAATGCTACTAGTACTACGAGAAATGCTTCGCCGACAGTATTTTCTTTACATCTATTTTTTTCGTTTCTTTTTTTCTTCTTCATTTTCTGAATGCATTTCTTGAAATAATGTAGATGAAATGAAATGAATGAATGTTGATGAAGTGGGAGGAAAAAGGAGTTACCTAAAAGTCATTTCGAATATACTGAAATAACTTTCCATCTATCACTGTACGTCCCATATAATGTATACTAAACACTCATTACATGTCGTGGGAAGTTTTTAAAAAAAAGTAGAGCAGCAAGCCACATTCCCCAATACGCGCATACCTCCTAGTTAATTTCAAGTAGCTCATCAATATGTAATACCTGAAATTACCTCGATCAATGCATCTTACTAGGTAAAGCATTATACAATGTAATAGGTCATCATGGAAGTTTAGAAAATAAGTAAGGAGGATTTACCAAGTGTTGATCTTTTTAAGAGTTTTATAAAGAAACAAAAAGATATTGAATATTTCTCAGCGAAAAAAAGGAACAAGCTTGTTTCGCATTTTAAGAAATGGCGATTTGACTTATGATACTCATGTTGATTTAACTTTTATTCCTGTGCCCCCTCACTCCCCTTTATGCACTGGAGTTCAAACTATGATTTATATGTGTACAGTGTATTTTGTTTACTATAATGTTTTTTTTTTATAACTTTCTTGTCCTTTCATTATTGTTAGTTGTTCTTATACATATTGGTTTTTTTGTTTGTCTAATTATTACCAATGACTTGTAAATATGTAATTTTTATATGATTGAAAATTTAATAAACACACAAATATAAAAAAAAAAGTTTAGAAAATAAGGGCACTTATATACGTAAGGAAGAGAACCCATTCAGACGGGAAAATGAGATGGCAGCCTTTCTGCTTATTCACATTTATACAAATCATTTTGTTGCAGTTTGATGTTAGTTCTTCGTGATAAGCCAATTGCTCTTCTTCCGGTGGCTTCGTGAGTCCCTTAAATTATTTAGTGAAAACAAAGTACTCGAATGAAACAGAGTGTTTTGCACACTAACATATATATATTAAAGCTACATACACTTAACTAAAGGAAAGAAACCTTTAGAAAATGGACTGGATATTATTGAAAATATTATTCTAAACAAGAATGTACTACATGATTGTATTACTTTACGTTTCAATTTCACGAGAGAAATAGAACTCGAGAGGGGGAGCAGAGAAGAAGTGATGGAAATGAAAGAAGACTAATAGCATGAGAGGAAAGAAAAGAGCAAAGAAGACAAGAAAACGGTGTAAACAGGAAAAGGAGGAGCATGGGAGAGAGAGAAAGAGAGAGAGAGAGATAGCCTTGAGCTTTGGATCAGCTAATGAGTAATACATGAAACAGATTTTGAGCGGAGTAATTATCTTTCGCCGGAGAACTTGCGTAAGGAGCTATAATTTTTTTTTTTTTTTTTTTAAATCAAACATTATGGGGAATAGCAAAAAACGGTTGTCTTTTTTGCTCTTTTCTTTCCTCTCATGTTATTAGTCTTCTTTCATTGAGGTAATTTCAGGTCTTACATATTGATGAGCTGTTTGAAATTAACTAGGAGGTATGCGCGTATTGGGGAATGTGGCTTGCTGCTCTACTTTAAAAAAAAAAAAACTTCCCATGACATGTAATGAGTGTTTAGTGTACATTATGTGGGACGTACAGTGATAGATGGAAAGTTATTTCAGTATATTCGAAATGACTTTTAGGCAACTGCTTTTTCCTCCCACATTATCAACATTCATTCATTTCATTTCATTTACATAATTTCATGAAATGCATTCAGAAAATAAAGAAAAAAAGAAAGAAACAAAAACAACCCGTGAAAAAAAAATATTGTCGGCGAAGCATTTGTCGTAGTACTAGTAGCATTTGTATTTAATGGGACACTTTTTGGGCGGAGCAAATGTCGTCGGAGCAAATGTCACCGGAGCAAGTGTCGCTTCATGCGGAGCAAATGTCGTCGGAGCAATTGTCGGCGGAGCAAATGTCACCGGAGCAATTGTCGCTTCAGGCAGAGCAATTGTCGGCGGAGCAATTGACGGCGGAGCAAATGTCGGCGGAGCAAATGTCGGCGGAGCAAGTGTCGCTTCAGACGGAGCAAATGTCGGCGGAGCAAATGTCGGCGAAGCAAATGTCGGCGGAGCAAGTGTCGCTTCAGGCGGAGCAAATGTCGGCGGAGCAAATGTCGGCGGAGCAATTGTCGCGTTTTGCGGAGCAATTGACGGCGGAGCAATTGTCGGCGGAGCAATTGTCGGAGGAGCAATTGTCGGCGGAGCATCTGTCGGCGGAGCAATTGTCGGCGGAGCAACTGTCGGCGGAGCAACTGTCGGCGGAGCACCTGTCGGCGGAGCATTTGACGTCGGAGCAAATGTCGCGGAGCAAATGTCGCGGAGCAATTGTCGCGTTTTGCGGAGTAATTGTCGGCGGAGCAATCGTCGGCGGAGCATGTGTCATGGAACCCTGCATACAAGCATGCAAACTTTAATGATGTATTAAACAAAAATGAAAACAATGGAGTAACATATCAATACAACTGTTCGCTCTTTTTGGCCCAAACTTTTGTATGCTCAAACAATTTCTTTAGATACTTTTAAAATTCCTGATCTTCACAATGCTCTTTTTTGTTGCAGATTCCCCCATCCCCATAGATAATTAGATATTATTAAAAAAGTAATATATCAGTTAAAAGCTAATACTTGTTTTCCATCACTATGTTAGTACTGCACAATTCCCATGAATTACAAATGTTGTACTTTTGACAAATTGGCTTTAATCATAAACCACATATAAATGTTAATCAAATTGCAACTTAAGAAACCGCTAACTTTAAACCACACTCCTTGTAGAGTTGGCACAATACCATAATACACACCTGTGACATTTCTGCCTGACTCATATCTTGGAGGACATCTTCTGCATTGTTCAGCCTTTACACTAAGACAGTATGACTCTTTCACCAAGATAATTGTTCTTATTTAACATTGTGTGATTGTTCCTCTTATTTTGAAGGACTATGTAATACGTGTTCAACGGGGCCCCAACCCTGAAAACAGCTGGCAGGTGAGACTAATTCTGCTTTATTTGATCAGAGAAAGGAAGCAAGTGATATATACCTTGAATATACCTTGAAGTCTACACCTTGCCATCGTGGTGATGAAGATCCCGTAGATAGTGTGGTGTGGCAGGGTTAAGGGGGTCCCATGGGACCCATTTAAAAACCCAGGTTGGATAGTTGTTGTTTGAAGCTTAGGAGTGTGGGAGCATCAATGGCAGTTTGTGGCAGCTTGTTCCATTTGCTTACAACTCTCTGGCTATAGAAATTTTTCCTGATGTCAATTTTACCAATTTACCAATTTTACCAATTTTTATAACAGCTCATGTACTGTACATGTTTCAAACATTTAAAGTACAGTCAGTATGATTCATAGGGTAAAGAAAAGATGAGAATTATATGAATTGAGAAAATCTATAGAGATGAAATATTTTAGTGTTGCACAGCATGGGCAGATGTGATAGCAACTTTATATAGTGTTTATCAATTCAATTTTTTTCATATTATTATGTACACAGAAATATGTAGTAGTAATAGTAGATATCATTAACATTGGCCTGTTTGATTTATTGTATATGACATGTCTATAATTATGTAGTATGTACATTCATTCAATTGATTTTTTAGAAAAAGAGAATCCTCATATATTTGAAGGTGATTTAATTAATTGCCTGTGACAACCGGGTTGTCCCTATACGAAATAAAATAATTCAGTTGTTGACAGCTTGATACTCTCGTCTTTATATATCACTTATGCTCTTAGTTTTTACAAAAATGAACATGCGAAATTGCGAATGATGCGATGTTGTACCGTCAGATCCATATTTATTAATAACATACAGGGCCCGTCTTACAAAGAGTTGATATTAATCACAACCTATTTGCAATTGATATCTATTGCAACTATGTAAACATGTACATGTACATAAGAGATGTAAATAAGATTGATTGGAGGACTTGTGATTGATTTGGATCAATCCCTACTCTTTATAAGACAGCTAGGGCCCTGGTTTAAATCAGTGTGATAACAATCAGTGTATAAGTGTGACTGATAACAAGATGTCATCTTCATTGCACACTACATGTAGAGTGATGCTTAATGATGTTTTATTAGAATGACAGAAGAAGTACAAAGTTTATTCTTCCATCAATGATATTTATAGATCAATAGAAGATACAGTGACTTTGTAACCCTGCATGATGGGTTGAAAGTGAGTGGTATGGAGCTTGGCCTGCCACCCAAGAAAGTCTTTGGCAATATGGAAAGAGAGTTTATAGCGGAGAGACAGCAGGCCCTGCAAGGCTACTTGAACAGGATTCTTTCACATCAGCTCTTATCATCATGCTTTCTTGTCAAGAGGTTCCTAGACCCTACAAATTATGCTCCAAACAGTGTCGGTGAGTCCCATATCTTTTTGAGGATTTTATTTACCTCTCTCGATCCAACACACTATTTGTTTCTGTCAGTCATAGCTTGTGTCCTTTTTTAATTTTCTCTCCAAGTGCTGTCTTTCTCTGTATTTCCTTGCAGTTCTCTTTAGCATGGTCTTTTTTCTTTCCCTAAAACTCTTGTGGATTGTAGTCATTATCAGTTAAAGTACCTGTACTTTTCAACTTAAATTGAATATACATTCATTCATTCAAATTCAATTCAATAAGGGTTTATTCATATGACGTTCTGGCAGCCGAAGCTGAATTGCAGGTCATTTATACAAGGTAAAAACATCATGATATTTAAAATACACTGAGCATTATACATGTTGACATAAACAATAAAATTAATGACATATAAAAGGGTAAAAATACTAGACACATGTATACACATAATAGGCAACATCATTAAACATAAACATATACAAAAATACATGAAGCTTACTTTTTTGAATAATAATCGTTTAAGATACGAACAAAATAGGGAATAGAGCTATTATTAAAGCGACTGGTTTTACAAATAAATTGAGAATATTTCTGTACATTTCGTAAATTAAATTCAACAATTCTTCGACTTGGTAGCCATAACGAACCCAAATCATGCTTTTCTAATTTAATGGCGAAATCAAAACAAAGTTTATTCCTACGTTCTTCCAACATTAACAAATTGCACAATTGTAGAGCATGATTATATGTTGAAATATCAGTCCAGAAGGTTAGAGAAGCAAGACTTAATTGATGTTGAAAATAGCCTAGAATTGCTTTAGATTGACTCTTTTAGAGATATTGATACATTGTACATACATAATTCTTGTTATTCTTATGGGAAGTTAACATTGAATTTTCCACTTGACTAAAAAATCATCTTAAAAAAAATGTATGCTTTTATTTAGTGATTTTTATTACAAATTTCAGTCTAAAACATGGTTTCATGGCACTATTGATTGTGCCTAAAATTAACTGCAACTTCAATGATTCTAATTTAACATTAAATTTAATATTCCATTGCTTTGTCACCAGAGGATGCTCTACAGCATGTGTCAATGTTTTTCCGGTCTGAGCCCCATTGGGATGTTGTAGAGCCACTGAGAGACATTGGGTGGAGAATTAGGAAAACTTATTTCATGGTCAGACCAAAGAGTCAACCCAAAGTGAAGCAAGTTTTGGCATGGGTAAGTAAATGTAACTAGCATCCTATTTACACCTTAATCAGAGCTGCCAACTAGTACGGATTTCCCGTAATTGGTACGGAAATTAACGACCATTACGGAATGTTGTCTCAATTTACGGATTTAAAAAAAAAATGATTTTTTTTTTTTTTTTTTTTTTTTTTTTTTTTTTTTTTTTAATTTTAATTTTTTTTGAATAAATTAAATATAATTTATCGTAGCGAGTGCTGCGAATAGAAGCCATTTTTCATGATAAACTGTGTTGTGATGACCTAAAATTCAATATTTAACATCTTTGTGTGAGTAAAATCACCAAAAATTTCAGATAATCATGCGTCCGCACAGTGTTGGCGTGCCGTTTTTTTAGATTCATAGCGCCGCATAAGAAATTACTGATTTATACCCCAAATTACTGATTTTGAGCCTTGTGATTACTGATTTTCTGTTCTGGAGGTTGGCAGCTCTGCTTAATCGTATTATGATCATCATAATATCATCGATCAGTGATCATCAAAATGATGATGATGGTGGTGATGATGATGATGATGATGGTTGTGATGATGATGATGATGATGATGATGATGGTGTTGATGATGATGATGATGATGATGGCGATGATGATGATGATGGTGGTGATGATGATGGCGGTGATGATGATGATGATGATGGCGATGATGATGATATGATGATGATGACAAGGATGACGATGACAATGATGACGACGATGATAATGAAAATGATGATGCTGTATTTTATTGATATGATGGTGATTGTGATGATGATGAAGATGATGAGGATGATGAGGATGATGATAAAATGATGCTGTGTTAATGATCTTAATTGTAATCATAAGGTAATAATGAATAATATATGGGATTTTCCTATATGCCAAAATGTAGAGAGATAAAACAAAAAAGAATAGAAGATTATTTTGTGCTAGCATTGCCAGATCTACCCTTTATCCAAAATTGTAGAATTCCAATTTTCTGTATGTGCTGAAGAAAGGTCACAACATTCACCTACCCTTTGCAACATTTATAATGTCAATGTCTGAGCCTTGTAAGGTATAAGGTACTTGTAGATACAGTGTAGATCTGTAAAAGAGGAAGTGCTGTGATTTACAGCACTGATAATTGAAGGTCAGTGTAGGAGGAAATATCCAGATTTTTTCTCAGGTATTCAACTACCTGTAAATCACCAAGAGGAAGTACGGTTGGCTTGGTTGCGCTGCTAGAACTCAGAATCAGAACAGGAAGGCATTAATTAAGCACACATTCATTACCTGTCAATTCTTCTAGACTTTATTAGTAAAAACAATGCTGAAATTTATAAAAATATAACTGCTTGTGTCAACCATTCATTTAACTTACAATATACATTTTTTATCAGACAAGCATATTTGAAGAGGTAGAATATATTTATTAGGCTGTGTCTAATTCTGATTAAAGGATAATTTCTGCAGGTCAAAGCACAACTCCACAATTTAACCACAGTTTTAACTGCAATTCGGGTTAAAGCACAACTGCAGGTCATTGCATGTCAGTTAACTGTCTATCTCTAATATTAAAGATTCATAAATAGTTATAGGTTGGTGGAAAAAAATGTGTATAATGATTTTCAAATCTTTTGATATTGTTACTATAGTATTATTGATCATTGATTATGCAAGTTTTTTGTTGTTGGATAGATCACTATTGTTTTGCTCATATCATTAACATCATGTAACACATAGTAAATAATGTCAATGATGTGTCACATTAAATGGAATTACAACAATGTTTACCACTCCTGATTTTAGAAGATGATTTGTTTTTTTAAGATGATGGTATTGATGAATATTATCTTTATCATATTACAAGTACTGGTAGATTTGATAATAACCATTTTGTGCACGTTGTTTTATTTGATTCTTAAATGCATTTATATTCATTTTATTAATGCATTAAAAGATTAAAAGATTGTAATATATGTCATATTTAAGGCGAAAAAATGAGTTTGTTCCCAAGAGCAACAATATATGTTATGGATAATTTCCAAGTAGTTCTGATAAATGGTAAAAATATATGGTCAGATTACCCTATGATATTAAATAAGTACACAGAGGAACAAAATGCACAGATGATTTTCAATTGCCCAACAATTACAATTGATTAATTGCAGAGTTACTATGGTCCAGACAAAGACCTAGACTACAAAGACCTAGTGCCTATCATGAAACTCTTGCCAACCATCCAGCATCCGTTCATCTACCCTGTCACCTATGTCTCGGCCAGTGACTCAGGCGGGCTAGCCATACGTACATTCCATGGTACAGGAACACTCAAAGATTTCATCTGTAAGGTGGGTCTGCTCATGTTTGTGTGAGAAATGGTTTACTTAAAGGGATAGTTAAGTTATGTTTTCAGACCGCAAATGCCTTCAAATTGCATGGTTATTGCTCTTATTCTTATCTATGACATTTCTAATGCCCTTTTAGAACTTAAAATTGCTATGAAGGTAATTTTAGACCCCAAAATGTGTGAAATTTAGCCAATACGATCATACCAATTCAGCTCCACTTTCCAAAAAATAGGTTGACCGTTAATTAATTATTCAATTAAGAATAACAATACATGGGCCGGCTGGTTGTGCGTAATAAAACCAACATGAAAATGCCAACAAAAAAGCCAACATCGGCATCGGAAATACGACGTATAAGGCGCTATTTCGTTTTTTTAAATTATCTAATATTTGTGGTGGTACACAAGTATTAGAAATTGTTATATTTATGGATATTTCAGCCGTCTCTGAACCAATTTTGATCAAACAAAGATGATTTTGTCATTTAAATTGTATGTTCTTTCAAATTTGACACTCAGGTTTTCATTATCTCACAACAAATATTTTGTGTAGAACTCAACTGTCCCTTTAATTTGTAGCATGAAGTTGAATACGGTACACCAAATCCTGTCCCTGCCTTGTGTGTGTGTTCACTTGCAAATACAGTGTACAGGGAACGTTGCATGAAACATGAGATGCTGATTGCCTCGTCCTCTGTAATTATTGATGGTCAAAATACAATTAATCCATTCATATCTGAAGGTAACTTATGATGTCTGGACAGAAAGTGTAATTGTGACTGATATCAAATATTTATATTGCAAATATGCTGTAGAGTCTTGATAAACTTGCATCAAAAAGTGATATTATCAATTGGTAAATTGCACATTGAATGCATAATTTATGCAATTTTCTTGTATAGCACCTTGGGGCAATTCTCTCAGTATTTCTAAGCCTCCCTTTAAATCTTCATGGATTTGTTTATTTCTCTCCCATGACTAAGAGAAGATGAATTCAAAGTAGAATACCACTTCACCTGATGTAATCTGATTATCCAGTTTGATGTGAAAGAGGAAATCCTTTTTTCCTCAGTAATTAGTTTCAGAAAATTTGAAAACATCTATTATCTTTTTTTAAATATATTTTTTTTTATACAAATTTTCTCTCTCATATCAGCATTCATTTTTACTAGAAATGCAAGAGACACATATATAACTGAAGATGCTTACTGACCTGATGTTTTAACACAATAATTTTCTTTTCCATGTAGGCAAAACCGAAAGCACATTATCTGAAAAAGTACTGCCTGCCCAAGTCTTACACTCCTTTCAATATAATGAATATCAAGTCGTATGGTCGGATGATATTAGAGGTGAGATATTTGACCTTTTATTTATCTTTTTATTGAAGTTTCACAGGATCAATCTTTTTGTAAACGGTATATTGAGCCTCCTATTCTTGCATAGCTGCCAACCATTTCTATTTTGGAGGAATTATTCCTGTTTTATGGCTCTCAAACTATTGTTATAGTTTTTAGATTCCTTTCTTTTGTCAAAAGCTTCTGTGTAAAAGGTAAACATAATGACTGTATTCTTAATTTTGCCTTGAGAGATTCCTAATTTGCTTAGATATGGACATATATGGTCATGTATCTCTTAGTATCCCTTGGTATGTTGTTATTCATGAGTATAAGAATGAATACTGAGAATAGAACATTCATGGATTCCATGTGATTTTATTTTGGGTACATGAATCATCAATAGGGGCAATAAATTAGATTTTCTAGATTGAGGCTTCGAGGTGAGAAGGAGACAAATCGGCTGAAATAGGATGGAATATCTCTGCTGTGTCACTGGTGAAACAATTTTAAAATTGACTTTGCTTTTCATTGGCTAATATCAAATTTTATGTACTCTCTCTTTCTTTCTGTCTTTCTCTCTCTCTCTCTCTCTCTCTCTCTCTCTCTCTCTCTCTGTCTTTCTGTCTTTCTCTCTCTCTCTCTGTCTGTCTCTCTCTCACTCTCCCTCTCATTCTCTCCCTCTCTGTCCCTTTCTCTTATACAAGTTTATCTTGCTCTGGAATTCTTCACAATAATGTAATGCATTGCACTACAATATAATTTCTTAATTGTTACATGCCATGGCTATCTAATCTTGTCAACTTTGCAGGCTTTGAAGTTCCTACACGAGAAGGGCTTACCGTACGGTCATCTACATGCAGGGAATGTGATATTAGAAGGGAATGCCTGCAGATTGTTGGACATAGAGAATACTCTTTTAGGGCTGCCATTCTTCTATAGGGGATACCTGTCACACTTCAGAAAAATCAATGTGAGTATGCAGTGTACAATCCAGGCATTTCCTGATGAATTAATTTTGTGTCGTAATCATGATATATATTCGCTGTATAATATGAAG
The DNA here is from genome assembly GCA_035222895.1 of Strongylocentrotus droebachiensis. NCBI lineage: Eukaryota > Metazoa > Echinodermata > Echinoidea > Camarodonta > Strongylocentrotidae > Strongylocentrotus > Strongylocentrotus droebachiensis. The sequence goes on from JAVYIG010005661.1 coordinate 60,950, forward strand.
AGTGATAACAGATTTTTCCAGAATTAATTGGTTTGTTATGATGGTGTTGTTATTGTCACATGTAATATACATTTCCAGTCTGGACATTTGCTCCAGAATGACAAGAAAATCAGAAATAGAGAGTCTTCAAACTATATTGCCAGTATTTAGTGTGTGATTTTATATGGAATCCAAGACATGAAATAGTCATCTTGAACATTGATCTAAATTGAATTTGTATCATTTACCATAATCAAGTAGCAAAAGGTCAATATGAAAATGTTAACATGTATGTTATTGACAATGACATTCTCTTTTTCCTTTGCATTTTCTAATTTTTTGTTATGAAATTAAACAAAGATTGGTTTAGGAGTTAGCATGTTCTTTTCACCATTTTCTGAGCTGTTTTTGTTCTTTCACATCATGAATTCAGGGAAATCATAAACATATCATTTATTTGTTGTGAATGATCCACATTTTTCCTCCAGACAACCGAAGCTGTTGATGTGTATTCCTTTGGTCATGTCCTCTATGAGATGACGTTTGGGTCTCCCTTGAACATTGCCTCAAAAGATGACTTCCCTCACACGATACCTCCCCCAATCAGTAAGTATCAACTTTCATGTCATAACTCGTCCTTATAAAAAAAAATGTTGCCTCAAAGAACGACTCCCTCCACACAGTAATTCACTCTACAAACCTGCTGTAATTGCTAATCCTTCAAACCCTACATAATACCTCCCATATCAGTAATTCTGTTACAGTGGCTAGTCTTCCCACCAGGCTGTTGCATCAAAGAACAACTTCCTCCATGTGAATCTTTCCCTATCAATAAGTAAGAAACCTTTTACATATCCTTCAAAGAGTCTGTTGTATCAAGAACCTCCCCCACACGATAACTCTGCCTATCAAAATTATAAAACCTGGGGGGGTTTCATAAAGCTGTTCGTAGAGTTTAGCATGACTTTACAAGCAACTTGACTATGAAGTGCCAGATAGGATGCCCAAAGTTTTTCCTGATGTTTTAATAAAGTGTGACTATATTTCCAATAACCTCAATTAAATTATGGCAAAAAATATACTTTGCATTAAAAATGTTTGTTATAATAAGAATGTTAATCTACATCTGCACAGTTTAACTTTAGTTGATGCAGTTAAAAAAGATTGAGCATCCCATTTGGCTTTTCATATTTAAGTCATTTGTAAAGTAATTTGTAAAGTCATCTTCACTTTACGAACAGCTTTATGAAACACCCCCCTGATATAACACCTACTCTTACCAATAGGCTTTTCCCTCAAAGAATGACTCCCTCACACTCAGTAATCCCCCCCTATACACCTGCTGTTGTGGGTAGCTCTCCAATTCGGCGGTCCCTGTAAAGAATGACTTCCCCTACATGGGCGCATTTATACTGTCAAATACCTCATTTTGAAAAGTCGCGATGTTTCACGCACCCGTTTACACTTGTGCGGAAATATCACAGACAGTGATATTTTGGCGTGTTTTGGTTGGTAATGCGCATGTGCGGCACTCCGATGCCAAAAAAAACTTTCCTCTTTCTGTCTTTCCTCATGTTATTCTTTGTTTTTCCTTCTATCACCTTCTCTTATGTTATTCTTTATCACTTCCTTCTATCACTTTCTCTTTCTGTGTTTCCTTATGTTATTCTTTGTGTCTTCCTTCTATCACTTCCTCTTTTGTGTTTCCTTATGTTATTCTTTATTTATTCCTTCTATCACCTTCTCTTATGTTATTTTTTTATTTTTTATCATTCTATCACTATCTCTTTCTGTCTTTCCTTATGTTATTCTTCGTTTCTTCCTTCTATCACTTTCTCTTTCTGTGAATCCTTATGTTAATCTTTGGTTCCTCCTTCTATCACCTTCTCTTGTGTTATTCTTGTTTTTATCATTCTATCACTTTCTCTTTCTGTGTTTCTGTATGTTATTCTTTGTTTCTTCCTTCTATCACCTTCTCTTATGTTATTCTTGTTTTTATCATTCTATCACTTTCTCTTTCTGTGTTCCGTATGTTATTCTTTGTTTCTTCCTTCTATCACTTTCTCTTTTTGTGTTTCCTTATGTTATTCTTTGTTTCTTCCTTCTATCACTTTCTCTTTCTGTCTTTCCATATGTTATTCTTTGTTTCTTCCTTCTATCACCTTCTCTTATGTTATTCTTTGTTTACTTATTTCTATCATTTTCTTCAAGGACGACAGCTAGCTCCGCTCCTAAAGTCACGTGACCTTACATCGCGATGTTACAACTGCGAGCGTTCATACTTGCCAAACACGCCAAAACACGCCAAAAGATCACACTTTGTTTTTGAATGTTTCGGGCTTGGCATTTCTGCGTAGTTGCTCTTTGTAACATCGCGGTCAAGCTCCGGTTTGTCATTTTTTGGCGTGTTTGGAAGACAGTGTAAATGCCCCTCATGATACCTCCCCTTATCAGTATCTCCTTTAGTACCTTGTCCTTCTAAAAGAATATTGCATCAGAGAATTACTTCCCCCCACATGATACCTCCCCTAATGTGCTGTATTAAAGTTCCTAGTCTATCAAACAGGATTTTGCTTCAATGAGTGACTTCCCCCACAATTAAGTGCAGAAAGACTCACCAACTAAAAGAGCTAATACTTTAATGCAAAGATCAATTTTCTCATAATCTTGTAGTGTTTAAATTTTATTTAAATCCATGTTTACCTCATATTCTTCAGGTATAATATTTCCTGTGATCTTGATATTTAAAAACATTAATAATACAATTTTAAAAAGATTTTCCTTTTCATGGCTTAAAATACACTTATTAGATAATCCTTACCGGTACTCTTAATATTAATAAACAATTGCATAAACAGTAATCCTTACGTGTTATATATGTTGTGATCTTTAAATGTTTGACTGTAATTGGACACATTTTTTCAACAAGAAAATATAAATGTAAATATTATATGAATTCCTTCCATTCAGAATCTGTGCTTGAATCCATCCTTACGACGGAGGCATGCAAGACCAAGTTACCAACAGTTGATGATCTTCTTGCTGACCCGTGAGTGACATATTATCTTCTAGTTTTTTTTAATCGTTATGAATACAAAGAAGTTGGCATTCATCACATTGAAATGGTACACTAAGTATATTGAAATCAGATTATGTTGTACTCATGATGATGATCTTGGTAGCTGTTTTTGCTGGAATGGTGTTGTCCCTGTATTAAAGTCTATTGGAAAAAAACTAATTTAGAGCAGGTTAATTAACAGGTGTACCTAAATTGGATATATTGTTTGTTTTGTATAACATTATGTCATGGGGGTTTGATTCCAATGACAGAGCAGTGATCATGTAAGCAACAGTCTTGGGTTTGAAATCAAGTCATTGTTCTAGGGCCCTTGGGTAAGGCATTAGTCATGACTTACCAAGTCCCTCAGATCGATTATTAACTCCACTGGCTGCTTATCTAGAGGCATATACTTCCTTTTTTTAGCAGCCATGCAAAAGAAAAATAATAATAATAATCATCATCATCATTATCCTCACATCTAACAGATGATCTTTAATGTCAAATATCAGTTTTCTATACCATTCTCAAAGATAAACCGTTCTTCATGACAATCAAATATTGTGTTTGTTTTGTGTAGACTGTTTTCAGATGTTACTTTCCCGGAGAGAGACAGACCGCAGTTTAGGATACCTAGTAAGCTGAAGGAGCCCCTCAAAACTGCCAAATCAGAGGTGGAGAAAAGGCTACAGGAAGATTCTAGAGTGGTAAGCACACTTTCAATACAGCTCTCAGAAGGATTAGTTTGTATTTAGCCAGGCGCATAGAAAAGATTAATTCATTGTTTTACTTTTGAAAGCACTTCATTCAACACATATATCAGAAATCTCCCAATCAAGCTATGGATTGTTATGTGTATTAATCTTTTCATGTTTCAGATTTGTGTGTTTATAATTGCAAGTATACATGTACATTGTTATTGTATTTCTACTGTGGGTACTCTTGCAAGACAAATATATAATATTCTTGTATTATTAAAATAATATGTATGACAATGTGCCCAGTGTTCCAAAGCTACTGGGATCAGTCTAACGTAATTGTTTGTTGCATGACTCATTCATTTTTAAATGCCTACAAAAACTTAAATAATTTAATGCTTAATTTCTGGCTACTGTACTTTAGTTGTTGATCCCGATTTCCCACCCACCCCTTTTTTTTCTTCCTCTTTCCTGCATTTTGTTCTTCTTTTTACTATCTGATTTCACTTGCTAATTTGTAATTAATGAACTCATTCCATCTTCATGTTTGTCTGTGTGTTCACTATGGAAAGGTCTCTTCCTTCCGGCGGTTGTCCAAGGCCCAGGCCCATCATAACTCGGACGAGGAGAAACGGAGAAGAAAGAAGGCGCATCTAAAGAAGAGGATGTCGGAACAAAACATCGGAGACGCCAACAACTCCACTCAACCTGCACAAACTAATGGCAACCATGCTGGAAATGGTAAGAATGAAATATTTGTACTTGACCATGCTGCATGTTTGTCTACCTGGGACAATGCTAAATCTGTACCTAATAATGTTATTACATAATGACCAACCCCCCCCCCCCCCCCGCCCACTTATTATAATCACCGAAAAAAGTACCAAGCTCTGTACATGATATGTAATCTCCTTAATAGAATAATATAAAAATAAGTTTGCCTGTATGTATATTTGTAGAACTCAACAAAACTCTGTTTTAATTATTTCATTATCTTTTCTCACATCTACAGGTGCTGTTCCTACTCCCCCTCCCCAGTCGACCCCTGCCCAGCCCCCTCCAGGTAAGAATCAATCAGGTATCATATTTCAGTCAGATGTCTTGGGCATTTTAAAGAGTTATGTGTCAATCTGTTTCACTTTTTAATTTGCTGTTTTATTATAAAAGTTTTCCTGAGCTATTTTTCTGATGCATCTTGTTGAGTTATGGTAATGCTCCTGGGGAGTGATTTGCATATTCACTTCAGTTTATATCTTATGAATGTAAGTATGAGTAACACTCTTCTTTAGCTTTATTTGAAGCACCAGACAAACTTTGCAGCTTATCTCAATGTAATTTTCAACTTATCTTTCTTCAAGCAAGCAAGGTATCTCTAGCTCTCCTAGCATATAATATTCTTTATACAATTTCTGTGAATATACTATTTTCATGGGTCATGTTATTTCCTCTTTCATTTTCGTAAGCCAGTGCGACAGAGATATATAGGTTTAGATTTGCAACAGTACATTTGTTAAAGAAGTTTATCAAGTTTTTCTGATATTATCCTCTCGAATTTACTGTTGACTGTTCTTATATCACATTGTATGCTCGTCTTATTTCGTTCTGAAACCATTGGGGAAAAATGTCTAGTAAGGATGATGAATGCTTTTCTGTTCTATTCTTTCTGAATTGAGACTTTAAAGCTACTTGTATTTTGTAAAATTAAGAATTTATGCCAGCTTTATAAAGTGTTCTCATTTCGAATTTTCTATGTTTCTACCATTTCTATCCAAATTTGTTTGTATCCGTCAATGTGTACTTCAGAATCCAAAACGAAACATCATAGAAAAAAGGGTCATAAAAAAGTTCAAAGGTGAGAAAGGAATGTAGCATGACGAGAGTTTGGAAAGCATCTTTCAGAAGAGAATCAAAATGAGATGAATGTTTAACATGCATGATGCAAAGAATACAAAATCTGTGCTTTTTGGAACCAAACTGACACCAAGATACCGACACCAGTAAACTTGTAGCTTCAGACTATTTTGCAATGATTTGTATGATTTTGCAGTTTTGTATGGTTGTATGAAGAAAAGAAGAAAAAAAAATCAGTGTTTGAAAATCTCTACGTTCGTGGATACATTGTCTAGTCCGGCAAGCATGAAACATAACATCTGTTTCATAGCACCTCTTTTTTACCGAAAATTCTAGAGTGAAATTTAAGTATTATCATAGCACCAATGATTGCCAAGTTTACTTTAATTTATTGTCTTTTATTTCTTTTCTTTCCCTCACATTTTGCAGCAACAAAATAAAATCAGGTAGATTCAATTAAATCCTGTGCATGGGGTTATGAATGAACAATATTTCTTTTGTAGTTGACAATGATCACTTTGCACTAAACTTTTAAACTAGACATCAAAGATCACTCTAATTTTACACTCTTTTAGTGTTAGTTTTCATATGCACAATTAAAGAATAGAGTTCATGTGTTTCATCCTCCTTTATTCCATCATCAAATTGTTTTTGTTTGGAATGTTGGTTACTTTGAGAAAATCTAACTCTGTTATGTGATGTCATCAATGAATAAGATTAACCTGATCAGTCAGAAAATGAAAGTAGTTTTGTGGTATCAAAAAGATAAATGGCCCCCATATATCCTTTTCTACATGCAAATAATAAATCTCAATGTGGTCCAAATTGCTCGCATGTTAATTGTTCACTCTGTGGCAAATAAATTGAGGACAAATAGCACTGTACTGTAAATGCAATGGGATAAAGCAAGCACAAAACTGCATGAATCGATTAAAATGATCTCGTCCTGAATACTTGCAAACCCTATTTCTTCACCATGCTGTTAACATCATGTGGTGAATCGAGGTTAAAGGAAGAGATATGGTTCCTTGACCCTACTGATATTTAAGCTAGACATAGACCAGCCAGCGCTGGCTGCCTGGCTGGGGTAGGGGAGACTTCAGACATCTCCCGAAGCTAGATCAAAATTGGTGACGATAGATGACATTTATGCTTCCCTCTCAAAAAGGAATCTTCTATTAAAAAGGAAGTTATGAATTACAAGATGATTGGACGTTGCATGTAGGTAGTTGAGGTGAGGTCGATGGAATAGGTGTGGTATTAAAGAAAGGTGAACTTAAAGGGACAGCTGCAATATGCATGTAGGTAGTTGAGTTGGGGTCCATGGGATAGGTGTGGTATTAAAGAAAGGTGCTCTTAAAGGGACAGGTACAATATTGGGGATATATACTGTTTTTACTTTGTATTTACCATCATTATCTTCAGCTTGTTTTAAAACATCACATAGAAAGCAGATTAATTTAAGGATGTGATTTTAATTAGGAAACAAGTTAGAGAGTGAAAGGAAGTGAGTGTGATAAAAGTGAGGAAATGATATGACAGTAAGAGAGGTGAGAGAGTGAGAAAGTGAGTAAGTGCAAGTGAGAGAGAATAGAGAAAGAGAGAGAGGTATAGATAGACAGACAGACAAGGACAGAGAAACAGAGCAAAGAGATTTAGAGAAATCATAAGCAAAAGAAAGAAGATTGTAGGAAAATGTGTTTTTACACATTTACAAAGATGCACTTGCATTCTGAATAGATGAGGTTAATAGTCATTCATCAGAGATCAGGAAATAATGACTCACACTTCCAGGGCAGTCCTAATATACTCCCATCGCCGCAAGATGGGGTAGTTACAAGTTCATAGTTAGATTATTAAAATGTGTTCACCTTAATACATAGAACTTCAACATCCCTTCATCTGAATGAAATTACACAATAAATAGTAAATACTAGAATATTTATTTTGTGTGTGTACAAAATGATAAGATTTCTACCTCTTTTATGGCAATGCTATGCTGAAGTTTGAAATAAGCTGAGTTCTTTGGGTATACATGACTTAGTTTCTTCAAAATCCTTATGAATTTTATTTATTCATGTATCAGATGGTTAGACAAATGTTTTTGGTATAGCGGTAATGAATTAGCGAACCAGTGTTTTATTTTCGTAGCCATGTTTTGTGATTTTATTGTGCTAACTTACCTATGTAAATCTCTTGGAACAGATGAAGAGCTGGACAAACCTTAAGTAAGGAGAGCACATCGTACAGTTAGGTTTGTGCCCTGTTGAAAGTCCTGTCTCTACTTTTCCAATACACTTCTATGTTTAGTTTCATGACCCTTGGTCTTTTTGTTGCAGAACTAGATCTTTGTACTAACTTTTAGCAGGGGTGTACTAGAGAAGGAAACGTCACGACCTATGATAGTAGGAGATAGGGGGGGGGGGGGGGAGGCTGTGCCCCCATCCTCTTTAAAACCCAAGCTGGCATACCCTATGTACACAAAAATGTGCCCCAATTGTATTATTGTGCCCTCCCCTTTTGTTTTTAGTGTTAGAGATGTTTTTTGTGTAAATTAGCTTGTCAAAATTGTAATAACCAATTTTTTTTCTTCATTTGCTTGTCAGAATATTTGTGATGGTACACCTCCTTTTAAAAGAATCGTAGATCTGCCCCTGACCCTTCAAATGTTGAGCCCATGCTCTATGCTACTGAGAATTTATGTTTTTGTTAAAATAAAAAAGAAAACAATTCTTTCAAACATTTTGCATTGCACAACAGCTTTTCATGGAGATGAAAGTTGTATTTTGGTCATTCGGTTCCTGGTTTGGGTCCAATATGAATATCCAACTGAAATAACCGTAAGCCAGATAATATTTGAAGCAAAATATTGTAGTTACATCCAAATTCCAAGTAAATGGTTTTAACAGAAATATAGATATATATAGAGTTATAATAATAAAGATATGTTATCTTATTTTCATTTAATTATTCTTCATTTCTGAGGAATCAAAAGAAAATAAATGAGACATTCCTCTTGTAGAGACAGAAAGTACAATCAGTGATATTTCTCTCCAAAGTGTCTTTGGCAAAATGACAGTTTGGAGCATGGGACATCAATGATAGTGTGATAAGTCTTTGTCATCCGTTAGCATGCTTATTAAACTAAATGTACAGATAATTACTTGAGTACAAGTTTGTCATAGTGAAGTGTCGTTTCCTTTTCTTTTACCCCCTGCTTTTGGTCGCTTCACTTCTATTCTTTGCACTTCTTTATAGCTACTGTTTTGTAGCAACCTTATTTTCCCCTTTAATTCCTTCCTTCCTGCTCATTCCTTCAACCCCTTTCTCTCTCTCTCTCTCTCTCTATCTTGCTCTTTCTCTCTCTCTCTCTCTTTCTCTCTGTCTCTCTCTCTCTCTCTCTCTCTGTCTCTCTCTTTCTCTGTCTCTCTCTTTTATTTACATACCTTTTGTGTTTTTGCTTGGAAGAAAGGGAAACATACAAAGAACAGTAATTAAAGCTTATATTTGTTCTCACTCCATCGTCAAGAATAAAAATGCATCTTTGGATAAAAGCTACTAATCAGATTTTGTTGCCTTTGCCACTGTTTTTGTTGTCTCGCAATGCAGGAGGCCTAACGATGCACACTTTTACTTTCATTTCATGCTATGTTAGACCTTACTTATCACTATTTAAAGAATCATTTTAATAGTACATACCAAAAAAAGTATAAAAGGAATCAGAACTTATACATTCATTATAAAACAGAAAAATATGTATCAAGGATTTGGAAATTATTTTAACCATGATTCACGAAAGTAATTATTCACTTCAACAAAAGAGAACAGAGCTCATGTACATTACTTTTACATTTTAAGGGATTGTTCAAAATAACAAAAAGTACTTATTTCTGAATATCAACTATTTTCTCTTTATAAAATCACACTTTTCTTTATTAAAGTATCACTTCATAGACTTTCTTTCCTCATGTATTTCTTAATTTGCATGCTTTCTTACACATGCTTATTAGCCACTTTCTATTTGTGGCAAATATTCCTGTGTAGCCGGTTTCTCATATTCCCTGGTATATGTGGTCATAACTAAAAGATAGAAAAAACATCAGAAATATTATTAATATGATACTTCATAATACTGCTATCTGTAACAAATTGTTCCTCTGGGTTGAATGTTTTCAGGATATTAATGCCAAAATAATTATTTTATGTAATATAACTACATGTAAATGTCTAGTCAGTACCTGAATTTTATGTGGTGAACAGATTTTCAACTGGAGGATTCTGACCCATTCTTTTTCCCCCTTAATTTATATGTTTTCTTGTTATATTCTTTGTCACATTTGACAAATACATATACATGCACTTATTCCACATTTTTGTAATGCTTGTTAGTATGCATCTCGATATTATTAAGATATTGTCTGTCAAAACATTTATTTTCAGATCCAAACTTTGGAACTTCTACTCTTTAAAGTCTATTATACTCACAGTTGGTATATTAGATGTATATATGTAAAAGTTTAGCTCTTTATGTTTTGTGTTAATTGTTGCTTTAAAAAAAAGTAGTGTCAAATAAGATGCATTATGCTTTTTAGCACAAGCACTGTACCATTTTAGAAGCTTTTCACTTTGTGTTTAAATGCACTTTTGAATTTGAGCAAGTTCTCATTTACTCTGCTTCAAGAATTTGCTCCTGTTTGAAAATTACCAATAAACTACCGGTACTTCTTTTCCTTTCAAGATGAAGAGAAATATAGTGGTTTCAATAGCTTGAAGTCAATTAAGCATATTAAGATATGTTAGTTACTTTAATACCTCTTTATCCTAAACATAGATATTTGTGAAGCAGTTGTTCTTACTATGTTTCTAAATGTTTTGGTAATGGTCCAACTCATGCATGAATTTTATTGATTTGATCTGGTACATCAATATGATTTGCTGTTGGTTTTGTTTATTCCATAGCAATAACAGTGTTCTGCATTTGTTTTCTCCTCTGAGCATAATTTCAATTTAATTCAACAAAAGAAGTAATACATTCAAATATTTTCCTTTTTATACACTTTTATGATATTTCTTGTCTAATTTTATCTTAATTCAGTTTTTTTTTAAATATTGCATATGACAGCTAAGGATTTGGGTGTTACAATAAGGTGTTCATGCATGATTGGTGCGACATGCAATCATAGCAAAATGAGTGGTGAAATTGGCATTTTTATACTGGTCAAATATGTCACCTTTTGCTGTATCATACTTTTTTTTACGCACGGCATCGGCATGTAGCATGATAAATCATTTGGCAAAAGAACATGTCTCAAGACTTGCAATGTGGAGTTTACATCAGATGCAGGGAATTTCCTTTATTTTTCTCTCGTACACCTATCACATTGGGATTGCTCTTGCATTGGGCATGAACAAAATGAGATGCATTAAAACAAATCAATACATTTTGTTAGTCTGATTTGACACTTTTTGGCTATCAAATATTCATTGGTCATAACAAAACCAAATAACCCTGAGGGGGAAATGATTTGACATTTTTCATTGGATTATTATTGAATGGATGAAATATGTAAACAAATCCATTCATGTACATATTACCTGTGTCAAGAGAAGAATCATGTAATAAGATAAACTCTTTCTTTTCATCACTATTTCAAACGTGATGGTTATTAAACCATTATGCTTGGAAATTCACAAGCTAAATTATATTTGTTACAGTTATAAAGCCCATGAGTCAGGTTCAAATATCTACCTGAGATATAGGAATGGATCCTGTAATGAATCACTGCTAGTAGTATCACAAAGTGAATTCATTGACATGAGAGGGATTAAACCAACACCACTGGTCCAATTTCTCTTATTCCCATAAGTTTGTGGGAATAAGAGAATTCAGTCAACAGGTTAAATGCATTATTTTGTCATCTTTCTGATTTTCTTTGATTTACACAGTTCCGAGCGCTCCACCACCTCCACCACTAAGTCAAGGTCCAGCTCCACCTCCAGTCAGCTCCAATCAGCCTCCTGAACGAGGAGCTCTCCTCAGCTCCATCAGCGGCTTCAACAAGGGAGGATTAAAGAAGGCCCAAACCACTGACAAAAGTGGACCGAAAGTATAATAGATCTACATATCACCGGCAGAGAATGCTTAGGGAATCGGAGGTAGTTAGTTGGTCATTTGGTGTCCAATACGTTACCTAGTATTGCAGAGTTTGGCTATATGGTGGTTGAGGGAACCACTCATTCATAGGCATGCACACACTTGTGTATAGTCTGTAGACCCTATTTCTCAATGGAGTGGGAAAGAGGAGACCGATGCGTGTGATAAAGTGAAGCGCTTGTTTGCGAAGGTTGAATCCTATTTCATGATAATGCCCAGAGTTGTGAACATAAATTGACATAAAATGTGACATGTCACTTCATATATGGTCTGATCTAAGCTCCAGCAAGGCTATTGACTTAAACAAGAATGATTAGGTATACCAAAATCTGAGATATAGTCAACTAGTCGGTAATGAAGAGATATGATATTGTGGTCTTGCCCATGCACATATCATGAAGCTGTCGTATTCCATATGTCATCACATTCTCTGATATATAATTTATTAGTATTGTAATAATTAACATTGTCTTAGCCATCACTACATTTATACCAATCATGTGGCGGTATAAACATAACTTGACATCAAATGTGACATGCCACTTCGTATTGGGTATGGTCAAAGCTCTATTAGAGCTATTGTAATCGGATATATATACTATAATCTGAGATGCGATCAGTAACATACGGGACAAAATAGCCTGGACTTGCCTACATATATTGTAGCTGTCATTATGTGTCATATTCTATTTGTCAGTGATATATGATTTTATTAGTTAATCATTAATATCCATTTATTAGTTTATCATTAATATCCACACCTCCGTCTCTCTAATTAGACCTGAACTCATTGGTATCTCTTTGGAGGTAGAAGCTACATCAATGATCTTAAGTGTAATACCACTCGGGGAGGGGGGGGGGATATAGGTAGAGAGTACATGTAATCTTGAGCTGTTTGGTAGTGCCAAAAGAATTACTAACACATCATAATTACCACCTTCTTGTATGACGATTTCTCTTATATTTAGAGTTTAATCTAACAGGCTAAGTTGTCGTAAAGACAAAAAGAGCCAGCAATCTAAAAATACAAATTTCTTGTTTTTTAATTTTGGCATTGAAATAGTAATTACAATCAGCTCTACCAACAGTGAGTTATTTTTTTAAAGTTTACTGAATTGCACAATGTTATCTGAAAACTGCCAAAAGAAGATGTATTGTGTATATTTGAAATTTTTTGATTGAGTGATTGATTTTAAAACTGCTCTCTTTTTATACAATATTTATTTTCCTGTTATTACATTATTATCTTTATCATCACCAACAATGTCAACCACAACTTCATTGTCATTATCAACATCAATGTCATCATCATCATCATCATCATCACCACCACCACCACCACCACCACCATCACATCATATCTCCATTTATCTGCATATACCCTTCTAAAATGAACTTCCCCATGAAATGTATATTCTGAGTTTATATTACCCATGATTTATCTTCATGGTGTTACTTTAGAAAGCATTCCATCATACTATTCCTTTCATATTTTGTATATATATATATTATATTTGTGTATCAGAATTTATTTTAAGATATTATTTTTGTGTTCCCGACATCATAATTCATATCAGACTTATTTTTATGGTTTTATATTTTTGACTATCAAATATCAACCTTTCAAATACCTGAAGTTGAACACAATGGTTGATGTTTGTAAAAATGTACTAATTTAGTTCCAATTATGTCTTTAGAGTAAGTCCACTTGCATTTGTGGAGCTAGAATTGTTAATCTCTTAGCATTTGACAAATTCTCATAATTCTGTAAGTGATTAAATCAACATACTGTAATGAATGTTTCATTGAAATCAATTTCTCATTTGCATTTGTATCTGGAAATTTTGTATAGAGTAATTCAAGTACAGGACTACACTATGCATCGTGTGTACAGAATGATAATGTTGACAATCTATCCCCAAGAAATGAGAAGAATAATCTGTCAGATTTAATTACATCTGTTTTTTTAGAATAAAAGCCTTTTTTACTGCTTTAGTTTTATGCTATATGTTTCATCTGGTGTGATGATGAATTTATGTCTGGTTTATGAGATATATCATTCATTCTTACGTGTAATTGTGTTACACATACACACGAAAACAAATTGCAATTGATGTTATGATTGATGTATTACATTTTAATATCTGTTTATAGATGCATTATGGAATTTACTGATATATAATATCTTTATTTTCATTTATTTTATCATTTGTTTATGTCAATCGAACCCTGAACTTGAAGTACCAAATAATACAAAGAATTTTGTATTTTGACATGAATGTATTTCAGATTTTCTGTTTTGTTGGAATGATCAGTGGCTGCCCATATTCAAGGAAAATCATATGTAATAGCAATTTTCCATCAGAAAATTGTTTTTATTATATGCTTATTGGTATTTTGAAAACAAGATAAGTTCAGTAGAGAGAGATAGAGAGTATCATTTCCATCTGTGTGGTTTAAACTTAGAAGTCTGGTCTTTAATTAAGATCGTAGTCCAAGTTTTTACATTTCACTGTATTTTCTTCTAAAAATGATCAATCATTGAATATTGAGACTACAATAGAAGTATCATATTTTCTGGCCACACATGCTATACACTCATGTTAACTACCTATTTACTTAATACAGAATACTGGTTATATGGTTTAAAATTTGAGTATACACAACATAACTTAATAAGTGACTAGTTTCTGGTTATGATTTTTCATAGTCATAGTCATAGTCATTAATAACTCTCTTTCTCTCTCTTTTTCTTACCTCACCCCCCCCCCCCCCTATTTCTTTGGAATAACAAATTAATTTAACCAATTGTTTGTAAGCCCCAGACAGGCCAGAGGGATTAATGTTTGAGAACATACAAATTTTAAGCTTATACTTTTGTGTGTGTGGGGGGAGGGGATTATTTACATTATATTGGATGTAGACATCTGTACATATACCACATTTGTACTGTCATTAGGTTTGAATTCATTTATTTATGTGAATATGTTGTGCATTCGTGTATACGATTCATTTTAAACAAATTGTATCTTGTTTTTTCATATGACAACTCAAAATATGACAAATTGATAATCAATGTAAACTGCAGAAATGTTCATAGGTCATAACTTTTTAGTTACGAAGTACCTCTTTCAAGAAGGATTATCATCTTGGGAATCTATTTTTGAATCCTTCATGGAAGAGATTTAAGGAAATCAGTTTCTCAATATGTTATGGGAATTTCTTTTCTATGTCATCACAGAACATTGTACATTTTGTAATTTGAAGAAGACTTTATTTTCTTCCTAGAATTGTGACTATATTTTGATAGCTATACTTGAATTGTTTGTTGTATTTTTCTATGATAATGTTGTTTTTTCATTGTCTTTGAAATCACTGTAAAAGTTAAAGATTTTGTGTTGTGCAACACAAGAGTGTTTATACTAAATTTATAGACAAATAAAGGTATATACAGAAATTCTATCATATCACCTGTTTCTGTTTCTTTTCTTTCGTCTTGCAGTGATGTCTTCTTTTTTTTCTTTTTTTTCAATTCTTAAATGCATGGTGATGATAATGATGTTGATAGTAATAATGATAAGAAGAAGAAGAACACAAATAATACAAATAACAATAATGATAAGAACAATTAAGAATAATAATTACAATAAATACTAATAATAATTAAGGTACAAAAAAATATCAACATAAATTTCTGATCACCATCCGAAACCAATGAAATCTACATATGTGAGACTTTGCAGAAAATTTTGGAAACACAATAACATGTAAAAATGGTTTGACAGATCGATAAGCATCTCTATAATCATACAAAAATGAAATGTAATATAAAATGTTATTGAGATTAACACATAAAGGTGTAACATCAAGGAAAAATGCCAACCATGGAAAAAACAGAAAGTGGCCACTCAAAAAAGGTGGCCTTTGTAGACTGGTTCTTCAACATGTTTCCATAGAAGGAGGCAATATAAGTGGCCCCTATTATCGGTATAAACAGATATGACCTAGTTAGAAGTGGCCACAGGTTTGACTGTCGGCCTATTATATATTTCATGAATTGATGATATCCCAAAGAAAAAAATGTTAAAAACTTTATTTGTTTACTGGATTATGCTTCTGGTCAATGTCTAATAATAATAATAATAAAGTAATTTTTATATAGCGCATAATAATGAATTCTCTATGCGCTTTACAACAATCAATTATACAATAAATTACATGATTAATCTAAAGATTTAATTATGCATGAATTAACAGAAATACATATCGTATACAATGATGACAAAATAAGATATAAACTTATGAACACAATTATAATAGTTAAATAATTACGATCTTTTATTGTAAGGAAATAACATTATTTGACATAGACATAAACTAGCATATATATAATTACAGACTATTGGGTGAACATAAATGTCTACCGGTACATTTTTAGTTTTGATGGAGAATTGTTAATCTGCATGATCCATAAATGGTATGAACTTCCAAATTCTCCTTAAACTCGTACTCTCATGACTACCTTACAATAAGTTAAAATGTGATCTCCTAGTTTCCTTTTCCAAAAAAGGGGATTTTCGCATCGCGTGCTCTGTACATTGAGACCCCAAGAACTAACTGAAGCTAGAGACTATATTCTAGATAAGTACACGAGCACTCGGCAAATCACTGAATGACACTAAATTCGAAATAGACGGCCGTTTACGTGATTAACAGTAACAGTGTAATGAGATGCATTTGCATTTTGGTGAAACAAACATCGCGGTGACTCAGTATTGCGTGATATAATGAACTTGACATCTTCAACATTTCTATTGCTTTCTCATCCGAGCTAGATAATATAAGGAGATTTTCAAAGACCATCTCCCCGGATCTACCTCAGAAATCACCAATCGCGTCCGGTGAATCACATTCGCACACTATGTGAATGGACAATTTGCAAGCAAGGACCAAGGCGTGTTGTGTGTGATTTCTATTATTGTGAATGCGTCACGTGCATTCTCAATGCCCGAATGTTGATGATGGTGGGAAACGACCAAAAAAAGACCAAGTCCAGGACCAAGGAGAGCAAAACCGGAGGCAACATGAAGAAGAGTAGCAGTCGCTCTGGAAGAACTTCACCAGGGTTGAATGTGAAAAGATTCACCATTCCAAAGAAGCAGAAAGGTATGAAGGGGTGACCAAAGTTCGCGGACATTTTAGAACATATTACAAAATGTGATATTCGATCTATGATTTCTCATATTCTACACAAATTTATTTATTTTAATTATTACCAAATTGACGGCAAAGTTGTTAACTACAAATTAGTTCAACTAGAAAAATGTATCGTCGAAGGATTTCGGAGATATCGCGATCTAAAAATTCGATGTCCGATCGTGCGTGCGCGCTGCATCAAAAACAGTCTAAAAAACAACGAGACCTAACTTCACGCACGGGGGTTTACAGCTGATTTATACAAAAATGCGATCCATCAAAAATAAGGTAATATCATAATTTGCAAGGCAAGATATCATACAATCATCCGGTACCACTTATTACTTACAATTTTGAAGATATCTGGTCTCAAAACGATGATTTCCAGACCCTTATCGGTAAATTGATAATTTTTCTGAAAGGACGCAAAAGACAGCAAAATTTGCTGATCTTTTGTCAATATTTTCACAATTTCACACCCAATTTTAAAGAAAATTTCGTTTCTGGGTAATTTTACGTTCCTCTTTCCATTGGTGATATCAGATTTTCGAAATCTTACCGATTTTTTGAGATAGCGAACTTAGGTCACGCGCGAACTTTGGTCACACCACCATATTTGCCATGCCCATGGATGGAGTTTTGACATTTTGTCAGTTTGACATTCACAAAAAAGAAGGGAGGGGGAGGGGCAAACATAGCCTAAGTTAAGGGCTAGGTGATAATATAATATTGGTATCGCCTTAATTGGCCATGTTCCTCCAGACCAATTATCAGCAAGGGCGTATCGAGGGGGGGGGGGGGGGATGTTGCAAAAGGGGGTTGTTTTAGAATTTTAAAGACATCCTTCTGTGTTTCAGGTGTTTACAAATGGGGAAAAAATGTTTTTGATTTGTTTAATTGCGGTTTTGAGATCCCTTGGCCTAACACTTAATACACCTGCTCTTGCTTATTTATGGCAACAATATGTGCGATGTTCGGCCTACATTAGACCGAATTTTTCTGTCTCTTTCGTTCGTTAGCCTCTGATTTGGGTAAGGTCCGTTTTTAGGAAATTATGGGTCAAGATCGACATCCATGAAGAAAATCTTGCAGCCGGGTCTCATTCTTTCTAGTCTACGCCGAAGGCAAAATGATTATAACGGAAAAACTGTGCACGAGCTACGAGTTCGTAATGACATGCACAGTTTTTCCGTTATAAAAAAGTAAAACAATTTTGTTTGTGTGTGTGTGCTGAGGGGGGGGGGGGGTGGGAGAGTTGAGGAAAAAAAGGATTTTTGAGCCTCCCTCCCCCCCCCCAAAAAAAAACAATCAAAATTGGCTTTGCTTACCTTCAATGTGTCCCTGATGATAATAAGCTAACAATAACAATCGTGCGATTTACATCTAAAAAAATGCTGATGTTGTGCCACAAAAGCAAAACTCAATTTAATGTTGACTTTGCGATATTACTAAAACTAATACAAGTAATAACGTTGAGCCAAAGAGTGTAATGTACTGAGGCGCATGCATGCATGGAGTTTGCAGAATTTAGCAAAATCCATGCGCCTGTCTTTTTACATGTAAGGCTTTTGTTGTACATTAAGTATCAAATTGGCACTCGGAAAACGGGCGTTTTTGCGTACACCATGTGTAATTGCATTCGCGGCAGAATCAACATCGCGAGGGTCGGCACTAGGAAAAAGTTGAGGCTAAGAAAAGTGCCCTCACTCCGGTAACTAATTTCCACATATTTCGGTGTTGGTTTTTCTACACATAAGCTGATAAAGCCAACAAAATGAAATCAAAATCAAAATGGGATAGGGGGAGATGTTATCCCTGTAAGTTAGAGGTATGATCGGATCGGATGATCGAAGTGGGGGTTTGGCTCCCGATATCGGTATCAGATCGGGAGGGGAATCTGATTAATTTGCAAAAATTGCCCAAATTTGACAATTTTGAGCACTCTTAAGACCTACATGTAAAATCACTCGTACCTTGAACAATTCTCTGATTTTAAGTTGTTGTAGTCCATGTAAAAAGCTGTTTTCATGCCGTAAAAAAATGTCACCCCTCCCCCCCCCCCCCCAAAAAAAAGGATGTAAAAATCAGCCATCGATCGGCCCCCGATCTGATTATCGTTTACAGGGCTAGGAGATGTCCCCAAAACATGTCCCCTCATTTGGCTATATCGATTTCAGTCCCCTCTCCCAATGTTTACTTGGTCAGTTCTCTCTCTTCACCTACAATTCAAAGACTGTCTCAGTCAGACCCGGTTCGAAACTGAGCCTATTATAGGATGGTGATGTTAAAGGTCGGTCCCCAAACGTAACTAATCATCTGATTGATATCTGTAAAAACCCAATTTTACACACTTGACTTTCCAAAACCCAAATACTACCTTTCAGCCCATGTTATTCAGAACACTTCAGACAGCAACACCAAAAATAATGAGCATCTTGTTTACCCATGTTACGTTTAATACTGCCTCTCACAAATTAGAAATAAATCGATGGGGAAATAAAGTTAATTTGCACACACACACACACATGCAGGGGAAAGCCTCAATGTATATAGGCACTTCCCGATCTGTTATAAGGAGAAACCTGATAATGATGACAAACCTGTAAGTTTGCTTCTCCCCTCCTAGGCACAGGGGGTGCTAAATAGTGTTCCTTGATAGGTTAGACCCTCCAAAAGAATGTTCTCATTGACATTGTAGACTGAACACTTTTGGCAATAACACCAAAAGATGCAGAGTGTCAAACTTTCTTCACCAACAAAATAAATTCATTAAAATAATTTCATGGGCACTGTTTCCATTTGGCATGCTTTATGCTTTAATTTGTTATCACTTCAAAAGGTTGAGCCAAGTTATTCGGATATTTTTTGTTTACATTGAAAATGGAACATCATCCATTAGATAAGATGATCATTGAAGCACCATGTCCAGATACTGTATGTGCATTTCATAGACTGTGGTCAGCCCTAGAAAGGATACTTCTTTAAGTTCCCTGTTATATTATATTTCTCTGCTTATCTTCCAACAGAGCTGCTCAATGAAGTTGAATTGGAATCTAGTGAATACCTGCGAGAGGTGTTACCCATAATCCAACAAGGGTACAGAGAGTCGTCTTCAAAGAACAAGTTCAACTATGAAAAAGTACAGCTTATCCACAATCCTGTGCTGAAGAAAGAGGTATAATAAAATATTAATGATAATCATTATTCAGTGGGCCATTTGAAATTTAGCTCCATACAGGTAGACCTACATGTATGTTATGTTGAGGTTTTGTAAAGATGATGATATTTTGTGATTTGTTTTGAATTTGTTTCCCCTTCACAATGACATGAAATACTATTTTTGTACTCTATGTAACAACCTACTTGTCAGATGTCTGCATTTAAAAGAGATTTTCCCCCAATTCAGTGATGTGTTTTAAGTGCAGTATATGTAATTCTTGAAGTTCAATTTTCAGTAAATATACATGTATATGTACTTTCAGTTCTGTGGTTCATGAGGCAAAGACCAGAGTTTCATTTTTTTTTCATTTTTTATTTCATCTAAATAATTACCGTAGGGCAAAAATGTGGAATAATGAAGCATGATGTCCTCTCTCCTCCCTCTCTCTCTCACATGGTGCACCCGCAAGCCTACTGTACATGTAATATGTATATGATTTCCTTGTATGATTTCAGGAAAAATATTGTAGATATTTGTGTTGTTTCAAATGTCCCCATGATATGGAAATTCCATGTTATGCGATCATCGGTGTGAAAACTCTATAAATTGATTATTTTCACAATTAACTTGAGTTCAGTAAAACATAAATTTTAAAACAGTAAGTACTAAGTAATAATTTCAGTGCAAGTAGAATCCTTTTTTTTTTTCTGTAATTCACCATATTCTCTGTTAATTTGTTTGCAGTTCATAGAAAAGAAGAGAGAGATGAAAGACGCAGGCCGAAATGAAAAAGAGTTAATAGAAAGCTATGCATTCCTCTATGTGAAGGCGGAAGAGAAGGTAAGCTTCAAATGACTTTTTAGATGTATGAAGTATGTACATGTATTGAAGTTTGCTAGTGCATGTTTCACATATCCTCCACTTTTCTTATACTTTCTTTCTTTTGTTTTTGTCATTGTTGTTGCTGTTGTTTTTATGGAGGAGGTTTCTTAAAGAAATTATTGGTAAAATTGCTGATTAAGGTCAAAATAGAAACTTGTTGAAATACTATGGTTGAGATTCTTGAAGTTCCTGCCTTGAAATAAGTAAATCACAACTGACACAACACTGATTGTTTTTTAAGTTCCTGTGAAAATAACAATGACATGACAGTTTGGGTTTTTTTGCTCTTTTTATGTACATGAATAAACAATGTGATCATAGAAATGCTAAGTAAACATGTTGTTATGCCCTGTTTTTTAATTTACATCTATTTAATCTTGTTATGTTCCGTATTGAGGCAAAACAACTCTGTCAAGAATCTCTACATACTGGAACAAAAGAGAAAAGGAAGCACTGTCTAGGCAGTCCATCAATGGGTAAGTTAGAAAATTGCGACATTAGCATGACAATATTATTTTGCATAAAGCACAATATTTCATTTATGTTAGTCTGACTGAATTTTTATATTTTTAATTCATCAAATTACATGAAGAATGTTTTGGTCATAATGACATTTCAAGACACATACATGTATATTTGTGTATATGTGTACATATATTTTTTTAAACATGAAATTTGTCATGCTTCTTATAGGCTAATAATGAATTTATTAGCATTGAAGAAGAATAATAGGATTGTACTTACCTTGTTCTCAATGAGCTCCTTTGACAAAATGAAATAAAGGATACACTTGTGTGAAATTAAATTATTTAATGTTCACTTTCAATTTATTTATCATTCAACATGAACATCTTCTAGACTACTACTACTGCTGATTGTAGTATCGCACACCTGAATGGAAAATAACATGTTTTTCAGGGGGGAGTGGGGGGGGGGGGTTAACTAACACAGAACTTGTAACTAAGTGTTCTCCTTTTTAAAAATATTCTAAACAATAGATTTATCCATATATATGTTTTTCTTCTGGTACTCAGGTGTTCATGTCTGTAGATATTCTGATGTATTACATCGTAATACAGTGCCAAAGGAAGGAATACTCCTACTTGTCAAGGTTCTCAAGGTAAAGCAATTTTTTTTTTTTTTTTTTTTTATTTTTTTTTATTTTTTTTTTTTCCTCCATGTTATCCTAAAATCATATTGGGCCATATTATATTTCAAAATATTATATTTCAAAATTTTATACTTGAAAGGATTTGTTGAATATTCTAATATCATTCTATCATGATAACTAGTATGAAAGTGCAGTGGTTTCTTTCTTTCTCTGTTATAAATATGCCGTATCCTGATTTTCTGTTTGAAGAAATACTGGAATGAAGAGTTTGATCTAACATAATCCTGGTTTTGAATAATAATACAAGGAAGTAAATGTGTGGTATGAATTCATAATATTGTGGTATCTGGTATTTCGTTAAATAAACCTCTCGATTAACTTTTTGATATTCAATATTTTTGACATTTTCATGTTAAAGCAACCTTCCATAAAGAGTCACTAAAATTGAATTAAAGAGATTACATCTATGACCAGTGTACTATCTCTTTGTACCATCACTAATAACTTGTAGTCAATTTCTCCAATTGTTTTACATCCTCTTCCCTGAGGAAAACCAATTGTGCGGGTGGGTTATCAGTGTTGTATCAATTGATTTATGGTTGCAGGGCAAAGTAAAAGCTGTACCCCTGGTGTATGGAGCTGCAGAAATCTTGGAGCCTACCCCAAACTATGACTGCCATGTAGCCAAGAACTCTGGGGAAGAAATACCAAGTAGTGCCTCTCATCGCCTGTTTGACTCATCAGAGGTGAGCTTCTTCTTAGCACTGCAAACTTTTATCAATCCATCAGCAAGAAATAAGGCATTTTTATTACCAGGATCCACACCAGAATGATTGTTTTAGTTCGGCCCTACGTGTTATCAGTGTCTGTGATATGGTGTTATATTGAACCCCTTAAAAAAATTGCGCTTCAAAATGATCAAGAAGTGCCTCAAAAAAGTAAAAACCTTTGAGTGACCAGTTTTACCATACTCGTTTTCCCCAATAGACTGTAGTGTTATGAAAACCGTTTGGCAAACACAAAATTTGATTTCGATTTTCAATCATAACTATCTTGATAATCAGAAAGGCGATCGGCTTGTAAAAGTCATGGGGTTCCTGACTGACCTAAAAGTTTATAATTATCATTGCAACATGAGCTAAATCAAGGATTTTTTTTAAGGATCTAAGACAAAGTTACCGGATCCCTTTAAAGGATAGAGAGAATTTTTTTAGTGTGATTTAACGTTGCTGGTAGTGTCATTTGTTGTGTTGGCGTTTGGGTATGACATAGAACATGCAGTGCTCTGACTTTACCCATGTAATATGACATGTTCTTCATTTCAAAGGCATCTCTATGTGCTTTTGTTGCAACTGTAATGGCAGTATTCCAAAGGGTTATGTGAATTTTATTCAATGACCACATGTCTGAGGTTAGAGCAGGGTTTAGCTGACATATGGGTATGTCACTTTGATTTTTTGTTCTTCATTTCAAAGGCATCTCTATGTGCTTTTGTTGCAACTGTAATGGCAGTATTCCAAAGGGTTATGTGAATTTTATTCAATGACCACATGTCTGAGGTTAGAGCAGGGTTTAGCTGACATATGGGTATGTCACTTTGATTTTTGGTTCTTTACTTACCTGTGTTTGAGTCATTTTTAAAACAAATTTGATGGAGATATGAATTGCTACCATTATACAAAGCAAATGACCATACAGGACTTTGTTATAGTTATAGGAGATGTTAATATAACTATCATGTGTTGAAACAAAAATACCAACGTAATGCTTGCAATTCATCTATACTATGAGGATATTTTAATATGATGTTAGTCAGTCATTTGGTAATGCTGTACTTTTTGAAATATATTGATTTAATTTGGAATTACAAAGGTTCATATACAGCAATGATGTTTGCATCCGAAGCAGGTATTCTCAGAAATAAGATGGAGTAAATTGTGTTTTTTTTCTTCGAATCTTATAACAGCTTTTCATCTACGACTTTGATGAAGATGAAGTAGAGTTTCGGAAGAGACCCAGGAATATCTGTCCATATGCCGTAGTACACTTCACTTACTCAGATTCAGGTGTGGCTTCAGCTCTACCTTCCTCAAGTAATTTCAACAGGTGAGCAATCCCAGTCAAGACTAATGTGACTTGGCAGGTTCATGTCGTATTTGATATCTATTTAATTTTAAACAAATTATGCTTGAGATGATGAAGAACTTGTTTTTTTCATTGCCCTGCTGGTTACCTTTGATAAATTCCAGCATCCCTCTCTGATGAGATAGTGAGTGACAGCTTGTTTACATGTTGTTTTTGTCTGGCTCCAAGCAGACTGTGTATTGTGGAAACCATTGCAGGGAATTTGTGTGTGGGTGTATGTGTACTAAAATAAGAGGCTAGTAGGAAAGAGGGTGTTTTGATAATAATCTTGTTTTTGTTGTTAGGACTTAAGACGGGATAATGTTAGGGCTAGGGTCAGATTTAAAGTTGGGAATAGTGTTGCATCCAGAAATAAAGTTAGGAAGCGAACTACCATTATTGGCAATTGACCATGGAACAATTAACGTTCAATCAATTTAATTGGTATTTGGTTCAGTTTGAAACTTGAATTTGTAAACTGGATCATAGTTTGAGATCATGCCAGCTTTTTTTCCACTTTATTTCCAACCACGCCCACTCTGCAGAACTCCTGTTGCATCATCGAATGAGACCACACCCTCCAGAAACATCTCCGTCCCTGATACTGTGGGTATAGCTGTAGTGGCTCCATGTTTCCCAAGAGATGACATTGTTACTCAGCTTCCGATGAGCGATGCAGACCGACCATTTAGTATGTATCAATCTTATACAGTAAAAAATCTTAATATATACAGTAATAACTGATAGCATGATTTTTCTTACTATGACACCATCTGGTTAAAGTTATGTCAAGTTAGTTACAAATGTTTCTATTAAAAAAATTATGTTTATGATACATTATCTGCCAAAAGCCAGAAGGGAAATAAACTCCATGTAAAATGATCAAAGCAAATGATAAAATGAACATTTCAATCATCAATTTTATGCAGTTGTGATAACAAATGTTGAGGTACAAGTATATGCACACGTACCTATATTTGCAAGATATACATTTTCATGATTTCCTTAAATTGGAACTTCTAAATAGTTTAAAATGTTACATTATTTTAGTAAATGATATGCAAATACATGTATTTTGAATATCTTAATGTTTAGGAAATTTGATGTATTGTAATTGCATGCATATACATTATATAAGGGCTGTCATTGAAAAGAAAAGATTGGTAATACAGTTTTATACTAAACTACATCATAATGAAATGTTAATGATTATATTTTCCTTACAGTTGAGAAGTACAAAGAGTACTCAGAAAGGAGTTACAGGGTTTGGTCAGGTCAACTTCTCAACAAGAATGGCAACAGCTGTAGAGTGTCTCTTCTTTCATTTGGTCTTTCATTTCTACCTTGCAAAATGTGAGTTCTAAAATCCATGGTCTGAAATTTGTGCCTAACTTCCGCTTAGTTTTTTCAACAGTTTCCATCATTATTTCAAATGTTCTTTATGTATAAGTAAACATTCTGCATTCAGAAAAGATTATGAGCATAGAATAAAATATCATTGACTATTGGAGATATATATATTTTCTTATCACCTTCTCTTTTGTAATTATCAGTATTGTCTCCCTTCTCTGGTTGTAAGGCACACTGACTAGTGACAATCATTCTGCAGCCATACCTTTAACTCTTATCGTGCCAAGAACACTGTTCTGTGCATGCGCTGGCGTGCCACGCACACATAATCGGGTTTCTGTTGACTTGCCATGGACACATAAACTCTCATCCGCTCGCGTGCCACGGACACATTTTCGTGCATAAGTACACAAGCTAATTGTTTATGCCTATTGTGCGATGCACATTGCGTGCACGCATGAATGCTTACTGTATTTGTGGAGGGGGTTTATTGTTGTTTTGATTTTGCGTGCTTCATGTATACCGTTACATTGGATTTTCCTGAGAAAATTGCTATATTTTATCATCAAATTTGTCAGTTTTGATCATGGCCCCTCAGATTGTGTGCGGGAAATGAGACAACGGATTGGTTTGACAACTCACTGATAGTGCTTATTTACTTTACCAAAATTACAGATTCATGAAATGATATTGGTATCAACAGAAAGAGGGTTAAATTTCCTACAACTTTAACGTACAATTCTTTTTTATACAATATACAGATGAGATGTTCTAGTGGATCAAACATAGTAACAATTTAAACTACACGCACTTGAACCAACCCTAAATTAACTTAGCACACAGGAGATTAGTAGCGGGCACAATAGGGATTAGCACTGTGGCACTGGGTGAATTGCATAGGGGCAGCTTAAGAGTTAAACAAACCAAATTTCCAACTTCAATACCCAACATCACTATATCTGACCCTGACCCCTAACCCCCAACCTAACATAGTAGCCAACCACAACCCAAACAGGAAGCCTTCACCTTTGGTGAAATTCAGGCAGAGAAATGTCCCCAGAGCAAATTTTGAATCACTTTTTTTTAAAACATCATTATGAACACATTCTTATTTGATGTGCACAGGCCAGAAGCCTTGCAAGCATGTAAAGCTGTGAGGATGAAAGAACTACGACTACCCACCAAGGTCTTCACAGGAACCGTCCCAGTGCTTTCAAGAGTCAAAGAGGGTGAGTACTCTGAACATTTTTCCTGTGAATATGTTGTTCTAGCAAGCATTGATTTTTAATGAGTTTGCTGCAGTCATGAAGTCGAACTTTCCATTTGTTGTTTCACAATACTGAAGATGGTTCTAGTGTGATGGTTCTACACCTAAAAATCTCGTATATTTTCATCTGATGAATCAAACCAGGAACCCTACCAAACTGATATCTTCGGTTTAAGCAAGATACTACAATATTTGGTAACACTTGAAAAATCCTACAACCTGTGATATATAGCGCATATGATGTCATAGATTTAACTATGACCTGCAATTTATGTTGAATCTCAATCTGCAATTGGTGACACTTCAAATGCTTTATTTGCAAATGTAATAGTTGCAAAGATATATCTGTGTATTACCTTGTGGGCAAAACAACAGCAATGACTACTTTTTATGATCTACTTTTTCCCTTTCAGGACAGGGAGCTTTTAGGGCTAAATTGATCACATTTTGTTTTTCAAATTGTCAACAACAATCTTTTCCTTTTAGTCCTACATTGTTCTAAGAAAATTGCAATGTCTCTGAAAACAATGAACTTTTGAACAGGATATCCACCGTAAACAAATGTCTTACAGATGTAATTGGAGGAAATTGTGTATTTGTTTATTTTCAATGATCTAAAAACCAATGATCCAGCATTGTTTTCCTTTAAATCTTACGTATTTACATTTCATTTCTGTTCTTTCATAGCCCAAGCAAATGGCAAGTACTACTGGTATGCTGAGCTGCATTCACTAAGTCTAGATGATAAAGTGTATTCAAGGTTTCTCAACTACCTCTCTGAAAAAGAATTGGTAAGTTTGGGCTTCATTCTGGCTTCAAATGAACAGGTCACCACTCCAATTAATTGGACTTCATATCGAGGGGTCAGTGACACCAAGACGTAACTCCATTTTGGCCATTTTGAGAAAAAGGGGTTTAAAGATAGAGGTCCACTTGGGCCTTAAGGAGTTAAGTCTATGTTTCACTAGCCATGGACTTACATGTGGTGTTGGGTGGAGTTAAGTCTTTGTTTCCTGGAAAGCCCACATTTTTCTAAACACTTTGATGAGTTACGTCTTTGTGTCACTGAACCCTCGATATGTGAAATATTATTTGATTATTTTTACGACCAAATTGTGCTTTGAAATAAATGTAAATATGTAATTTCATATTTGCTCAAGAGAAATTAAAGAAGAATATAATATGATATGCATTGTATTTACCATGTTGATTGAATCACATTCATGGTAATTTTTTCTTTCCATCTTTTTTTCTTTTATGTACCAAGAAAAAGGAATACCTGGGTATTTCTAGCTGTCAGAAATAAAACATGAACTGAATTTTATGAGGCAATCATTGTATTTTCTATCTTAGGTATTGAAGAAGGAGCTTGGTGATAAAGTACTTCTCTATATCCTACCAACCGGCAAGACAACTCAGAATCTAGGACTGACTGCAAGCTCTCATCCAAAGATCTTGCATTGTCTTGTAGAGTCATATGTTCCCATGGTCAGTCACCTGACAGGTTAGTTAGCTCTCATGATTGGTTAGCTCTCATGATCAGTCACCTGACAGGGGCTGTCATGATCAGTCACCTGACAGGTTAGTTAGCTCTCATGATCAGTCACCTGACAGGTTAGTTAGCTCTCACAGTCAGTCACCTGACAGGTTAAGTACCTGTCATGATCAGTCACCTGATAGATTAGTTAGCTCTCATGATCAGTCACCTGATAGGTTAGTTAGCTCTCGTGATCAGTCACCTGATAGATTAGTTAGCTCTCATGATCAGTCACCTGACAGATTAGTTAGCTCTCATTATCAGTCACCTGATAGATTAGTTGGCTGTAATGATCAGTCACCTGATAGATTAGTAAGCTCTCGTGATCAGTCACCTGATAGATTAGCTAGCTGTAATGATCAGTCACCTGACAGGCTAGTTAGCTCTCATGATCAGTCACCTGATAGATTAGTTAGCTCACCTACCAGTCACCTGATAGACTAGTTAGCTCTAATGATCAGTCACCTGATAGATTAGTTAGCTTTCATGGTCAGTCACCCGTCACAGTCAGGTTAGTTAGATCTCTCAAATTTTCATTTTTTAAGCCTTTGCAACGAAGTAGCCGGAGGCAGTATGTATTTGAGTTGTCTGTTCGTACGTCCCGTTCTCGTGATCGCTTTATCTCAAGAACCGAGTGATGGAATCCCCCTGCATACTTAGTCATGTATGTATCTTGCAGAGCCAATGAACTGATTAGATGTTGGGGTCATTAGGTCAAAGGTCAAAGGGTCATACATGTATATGAAAAATAGCTTGTTATCACAATAGTCTGAGAACCTAGTAATGGGTTACAATCAAACTTGAGTTTTAAAAATTGCTTCTGTTTTGGTTTTTAAAATTGCTCTATGGCGGTGGCATCATTTTCAACTGCACGCAGTCAAAGATCCATCTAGTTTTGAGAAATATTTCACATTGAACCATATTAACTTCTGTTGATACATTGTAAGTCCCTTTGGAATAAGCTGCCACTTAGTATTCGTAATTTAACTACCCTTCATGCCTTCAAAGTTAGTCCCTTTGGAATAAGCTGCCACTTAGTATTCGTCATTTAACTACCCTTCATGCCTTCAAAGTTGCTCTAAAAACCCATCTCTTTCTAAACAGTGCTATTTAATCATGTCAATGTAGCGTAATAATTTGTGTTGTTTTAGTTTACTTTATTTTAGTTAAGAACATTATATTTTTGTAATAGTAATACATGTATGTACAGCGCCATGAGCGTCAGAGCCTGGCGGATACCGGCGCTATATAAATATCCATATTATTATTATTATTATTATTATTAATGTTCATGGTTGCAAATGTTTGACATTAAGTTTAGGGTACAGATGAGCTAACGTTTCCTTCTTTTGTGTCCTGTTTAAATAGATATTACCGTGAAGCAGCCAAGACACCAAGTAAAGCCAAACCTGGAATCTGCACCAATCCATGATATTGATAAGGACCACTTGAAGAGGCTAAGGTTTCAGTCATCCCTTGCCAAGCTCTTCTATGAGCAGAACCGGGAACTCAAAGACAACGGTGTCCCAGGTGATCTAGAGGAAATCCCTCTACCAAGACAGTCATCGGTTGAACAATCATCTGTAGAACCTGATGAGCCAGTTGTGGAGACTGTTCTTGAAATGTCTCCTGCGAGTCCTGAGGAGCAAGTGGATGAGAATTTGAATTCTTATATTCCCAGAAGTCAGCATTTGGAACATCAGCAAAGCAACCAAAGAACAGCAGCTTATGCAAATCCTGAAGCGTCACCTGTCGATGAACAACATTCAGCCGATATACATGACTGGAACAACTATCCCAACGATTGGAGGAGTGAGCATCCTAGTAGTACTCAGCCATGGGATCATTCCCAACCTCCACCCAACCACCAGAAAGAACAAAACAGAAATAGGGTTGAAACCAAAGAGAGCCGAGACCCACGGGTAAACATTCACAAACAATTGCAACCTGGTGGTGAACCATCAAACCACCATGTCAGCCAACAAAGTTTAAGCAGTCATCCACCTAGTTCCAATCCGGGAGAGCATCATCGATTAGGTCACCAACAGTACGAGCAACAATCAGGAAGGACAGAGAGTCAGTCAGGTCACCAATCCTATGAGCGCCAATCAAGTAAGGAATGGGGTCCTCCCAAAGGTAGTAGTCCGAGGGGAAGAGGATCGCAGTCAAGATCACATCAAGACATGCATCCTCACCATCAAAAGCATCCGCCTAAGCCTCCTGACAATCAACAGTACAAACGTCAGGCCAGCAGCGAGTGGACGAATCAACAGCCAAGTGCCAAGCATAAACCAAATCAGGACAAGAGGCCACTCGAAGGTATGGATTGGTCTCATGTATAGAAGATGAGAGTTAAAGGATATGTCATTGATTCAAAACTATGGAGGCAAAGATGATAATTGCTTCATAGAGGTACTGCTAAATTTGATAATTATTGCCTCCATATTTGTTTTGAGGGTTTTGTTTGGGATTTAGATATTTTTATTCTAAAGTGTAACTTTATTTTAATGTGTATATTCCTTTTTACGCTTCCGCTACAAAGGGGCTTTCGGGTTGTCTGTATGTCTGTACGTCCCGTTATCGTGATCGCGTTATCTCAAGAACCAATTGATAGATTCCCATGACATGATGGCAAAGAATAATATTGTTTGTCACTGAATTTCCTATAGCTTTAATTTCCCATCACATGTAGGATGTATTCTTGCTTTGAAACATTAGTCTTCAATATATTCTGTTTCCATCATAGTTTTCATATCTACCATAAAATGAGATATCAGTGTGCATGTGTGTCAAAAGTTTAGTTTACATAGTTGCCATTAAAAGGGCAGGAAGAAGACATTTCAATAATTTTGAAGTTTTACTGATTATAATTTTTTCTCTGTTGGATGAATTTTCATAATCCATTACATTTTTCTTCTCTCTAGCTTCACAAGGTGACCTACCCCCACAGATCAAGGAAGTGGCATCTAAAGTCCATAAAATGCTGACCAGTGGACTAGACCTGGGTCTCCGAGGGGCTGCTGGTGATGCTAACATCCAGACGGTACAAGAAGAGACCGATGATGAGAAGATCGCCAGGATGAGGGCTACCCTACAGGCCTTGGTGGAGGAGAGGGAAAGACTCGCCAAGAGCAACTCAGATAAGGTCTCCAATTTTTTTTTATCATGACGACTGAGTTTTTAAAATATTTTTTTAACATGATTATGAAGTCAATACTTAAATTTTACAGGCCTTGTGAAAAGAGGGGAATGACTAGCTAAGAACATCACAGATCAAGTTTGCAGCCTTTTATTTACATGATGAATATGCATAGTTTCTGTTAACACCTTATAGGTCTTCATGGAGGAAGGGGTAATGCATGCCTAAACAACTTTCATCACATCATTGAAGTTACCATGTACATGTATTTGTAAAGGTCATTTTTCCTTGGATCAAGTATGGACCTAGAACCATGAAATTATCAAGGAAGTAAACATTCATGGTGATACTTGCCTTGTTCTGTCACTTGTAATGGTCTACTTAATCATGCACTTGATGATTTGGTTAAGATGTTTTTAAAAATGTGACATTGAAGGTTATTTAAACCAATTACCTTGTAAAGAGGAATGCTTCTGGTTGAAACAATGCCTCACCCTTTAAATACCAAACCCAGGAAATAGTTTACGGAAAACGTGGGTTATCTAAAAATCTAATAGTATCTAGCAGATGAATGTATTACAAGCTATCCTTCTCATGCATGTGTTAATTTTGATTACTGCTAAGTAAGGAGTGGGATTGGAACTGAATAATGAGTGCAATAGTGTGTGCGGGCAAGCACTGAATCCATTGACCGGGGTAATAGTATATTTGTAAAGCGCTTAGAGACATTTGTATTAAGCGCTATATAAAAATTAAATATTATTATTATTATTATTACCCGTTTTTTCACAGGTCAGTGGTAAAGTCCACACTTTCTTAAAATTCTGTTTTTACGATTATGATTTGATTTATTTTACTGTTTAATATTTGATATTTTATTGATATTTGAAAGACATGAAAATATTATAAATCACTGAACTGTTTTTAATAAGATAAAGGTATGAAGAATTCCCCTTTTTTAAGAATCAATTTAGATATGTTTTTATAACAGGTCAAACAAATTAAGTAGTTTGAAGGTATGGTATGACAATGTGCTGATGCTTTATTGCACAGTAAAGCTTGAAATGTTGTAGGTGTATACATATATATGACTAACACATTCACTACTGAAAAAAAGAATGACGTATTCATCTGGAGAAGTCTCCTTGAAAATAGATTTAACATATGTTTATCTTTACCACAAAATAAGTAACAAGAACAGATATATATTCAATAGGGCAAATCAATGCCATTACATGTGTCCCATACATATGGACCACATCTAAGATTTGTTAGTATATCTGATGACTTTCAATGTATCAAGCTAAAGATTTTAATTGAATCAGTCAAGTCATCAAATAAAATCAATATATAATTACAATACTAAAATCAATATATATTTACAATACTAAAATCAATATATATTTACAATACTTGTTAATGTATATTTACAATACTTGTAAACAACAATAGCCAAATAAAGTGCTATCTTTAATGTGACTTGGCAACATGTAGAAAGGTATTGCCTACTTAACTGGTATTGACTTTCATTTTAATGGTGATACAGAATGAGCCTCCTCTCAAACCCCCCCCCCCCCCTCCCCCACCCCCACCCCCACCCCAAGAAAATAGTGCCATGAAAATCTGTACTGAATTTGGCTTTCTCTCAATTTATTTGTCATACCGTAGTAATCTTGAAGGTAAATATTGATTTATGAACAAGGATGAATTGTTTTTCAGTATGAATTGTGAGGCTATCCTTCTTATTGATTGCTGTGTGTAACCGGTGCTGTGAATATCTTGTTGGCAGTGATGTCAAGTCACCACAAAATGCATGCTCTACTGAAATACTTTTACCTTTAAAATAATGGATAACTTGGTCAATGACCATTGGTCACTGCTAATTCTAGTGCATGAATTTTTAATTTTTTATCTTTTTACTTTATCGAGTAAAGCTCAATTCTTGTTCCTGGGGCTGGAGCGAGTGATTAAGGGTAATTCATACCTGCCATCTACTACAATTTTTTGCTTTAAATTACGCCTTTCGATTTTGTGTCGTAAATTGATTTTTTTTTTTTTTTTGCCTGTTCACTTGGCACTGTTCAGGCCGATGTTACCCATGCCCGGGAGAGCACCGGCATAGTACTGTGGATAAAAATGTTTTCCAGCTCAATCACTGTCAACTCACCACTCAGAAACTGGGACCAAATGTCCCATTTCTGTTTGGACTCTGAAGAAAATTAGTTTGTCATCTTTGGTTTTAAAAACAGTATATTTACTATTATTATTATTATGAAATCAGCGCCATCAACTGCAATTCAAAGTAAAATCGCAAAAACACATGGCGTCCGAGTATTCAAGTATTCACCTGTAAGCCTGGGAGTGTACTCAAGTACCTCATTACACGCTTATGCACAGCCCTTTATTTTTTTCCTCCAGGGTCTATTTCGTCAGGGGAATTTTGAGTTTTTTTGTCCTTGTTTTTGTTTGTGGTGGAGGCGGTTGCATAAGTGATTTTAAATGAGTTTAAAGTGAAGGAAAAGGGCATTCCTACATGTTGAAAATAGCAAAAGCTCCCTACCGTGGGAGGGGGGACAGCCTTCTCCCACGCCCACAGGTCGCTCTGCTCCATCACAGTCCTCGTAAAAAAATCATTACTATTTTAGTCTTCAAAGGGTGGCAGGTATGGACTGATTCTGTGCAATGTGTCCTCTACGACATAACCATTTCCAAATATTTCATCTAAAATGAAGAATTCTTGATATGACCATGGCATATCGAGAGAATCTTCATTCATAGATGAAATACATGCATGGAGTCTGATTTAAGATGATGCAGTCAATTGCTGAAGATTTTTTTTTTAATATGATGGATGACAGAAATCAAGGGAGAAGTGTAAATAGTTCTATTTTTTAATAGATTGTCATTTCTTGATCTAACCTTGCAGAGAGGATCTGATCAGTTTATATCAATTTTAATGACTGTCTTTCATTGAGATGCATGTTTTTTATATTCCTCTTAAAAGAACTTTGACAATACAATTATGTTGCTACTATTCTCTACTTCCTCTTCATTTTCAATGTCTTCTTGCCTTTAATAATACAAGACTGTCTTCAAAATTTCCAGGCATTTTGTAAAGTGGTATAATGCGGTGTAAATTTCTTGAGTTATTTTTCCAATAAATTATTGTCTAAACACAGGAAAGTTTGCCCAATTTTGTGCCGTGTACTGAAAGTCACTATGTGTTTTAGTATTTCTTGAAGAGTGTCATGATAAAGGATGGAGAAATTGCTTATTGGTTCTTAAAGAGCTTCCGATATGTAGCTTCTGACATTGCCATTTCCTACACTGTAAATACCATAGGCATTGGGATGATTTCTTTTCTATTGTTTTAAATCCTATTTGATATATATTGGGCTCCTCGCAAAGGTAAGAAACATATGAATTCAGAGAAAATTGAGAATTGTTGAAACTGAAAAAGGGTACAAAAAGACTGTGAATACTTGCAGATCTTGAAGGATACATATCCACAACTTTTTATTAAAACTCTGATTTCTATGTTTTCTTACCTTGCAGGATTCTGCAGACCCTCCCACATCAGTGCCACCACCCAAGGGCAATGAGGTCTTGAGCACCCTACTCACCAACATGGACACTACCTCAGAACAGCCTAAACACCCTTCTCAAGATAGTCCCAAGGAAAGCACAGTGGTGGAGAAACCCAACAAGACCATAGTAGTAGAGAAACCCAAGGAAAATGCACAGTCTAAGGGAAATGGCGATGAGGCATATGTAAGGATGGAAGAAAGAGTGGATGTATACAAGGAAGAAGCAATGGATATAGTTGATAGTGATGAGGGGGAGGAAGAAGAGAAGATTGTGCAAGAGAAGGATATTGTGAAGAGAAAGCTTGAGGAGTCGGAAGAACCTGCTAAAAAAAAGATGAGGGTTGATGATGTGCCAACTGCAGAAGTAGAGAAGGACAAAGGTGAGGTGACAAAGGATTGTCCTGTTGTGCCAGAGAGTGTTGTACAAAAGAGTGTTGCAATATATGGGGTTAAGACGGTTAGTAAACCCATAAGTAGAACAGACAGTACAGAGCAACAACCAAAGGGAACTACAAATCAAAAGCCAATGGGAACCACAAATCAAAAGCCAATGGGAACTACAAATCAAAAGCCAATAAGTACAAAGGGTCCTGCGGATCCCAAACAAACAGAACCAATGACCAAAATACAGAAAGATCAAACTAAGATACAGACTCTTGAGAAGAAGCCAAAGAGCGATGTAGGAGAGAAGAAGCCAAAGAGCGATGTAGGAGAGAAGAAGCCAAAGAGTGATGTAGGCGAGAAGAACAGGGTCCCCAAGAAGAGTGAGGGTGCAGACAAGCCAAGTAAGGTGCCCGAGGAAATAACCAGTGCGTCGCAGATGAGGGAGTACCTCGAGAGAAGGCACAGCAGTGACAAGAAGGGCTCCAAGGAACACATCTCCAGTGCATCAGAGATGAAGATGTTCCTGGAGAATCCTGACAAGATTTCGACCAAGCCAAGGAGAATCAAAAGTGCCTCTGAGATGCGCCAGTTCTTGAATCAGCCTTTCACCAGAGACAAATCATCCAAGACCTCTGGGTCTGAAGGACATAAAGGTCAGTACAGTACTAGGATATTTTAAATGCATTTTTTTTTTTTCTCCCTGTAAAGTAGTATATTCTATTCTGAAATTCCAGTCTTGTGATAATGGAAAACCAAAAACTTTTACTAATCTTATGAGTACCCGTTTGTCCAGATCTTTACGCTCTAAAAACTTCGGATTTCCTTGTTCTTCCGAAGCTTAATACTAAGAGGGGAAAGAATCTTTGCTCATGGTAGCCTGAGTTTGCAAAAGTTGCATTCCGTGGAATTGTTGAATTAGAACACTCAATTGTTTGGATTAATAAGTTTTTTTTACTGCATTTCTATTGGCAATGTGAAAGCAGCAGCAGTATTGATAGCTGTGACATAACTCTTTTTTGTAGCTATAATCGTAAAGTTTTTATCTGATTTCGAGAGGGAGAGTATGGGGTGTCAAATCACCTATTCCCTAGGAAATATGAGATAAAGTATGACAAACATCAAGAAATGTGTGTGTGTTTTTTCAAGCAACCCTATACAGATAACGTTTGCAACTCATTTGGAAGAAGTAACCCTTTTCAAAGATTTATTTTGAAGTATATGTAGCATGTTGTAGTCCATGAAGCATAGTAACAAGCTAACATTGCAAAATTGATAATGGACATTTTATGAAGAATCAGTTAGAAAAGATATTTTGCCAGCAGAGGACTTATCCGCCTTTGATTGAAAGCTGTAGTTTCTGTCTTTAATTCTACAGGGCGACCAACTGCTGCTGCACCGGACAATACTCCCCAATATCCTGAGCTAGAGGGCAAGTCGAGGGATGACCTACTCAAGAACCATGATGGTGAACTTCCAAGCAATCATCTACAGAACTTCCTCAGCACCCACCACCAGATCACCTGGTCTCTGTCCCAGGGGGTTAGGGTCACTGTGACTAGGGAGGTGGCAGGAGCTAGGATAGGTCCTCCACCCCCTGGTGCCCTAAGGAAAGGGATGGATGAAGAAGAAGATGACTGTACCTCTAGCATCACAGCTGTGTGTCATGGCTCCTATCGGTATGAAATTGTTACATGATCTTTAAAGGTAAAGACCAGTAATGGTCATGCGATTGCATTGTGAAAGAAACGTTGTGGAATCGATCAGAAAAGGTTGATCATCTAGCATCTAGCATCTGCAAGATTCTGGAATCATCAAAATGATAAGAAATTTGGCTCATTCTTCGTAAAGTTACAAGCACTATACACAGAAAGATGTATATGGGACTACCCTATCTCTCTCACACGACCATGAGAGAAATAAATTTACCAAATATATGAATTAGTAGGCGGTTTCCCGGCAAATTTGTTATCATCATGTATTAGTCAAAACATATTCTTTCACATGATTGGTAATGAGAGCTTCCATTTCATTTTTTGAAATTGGGGCGTTACCAATACTGGTCTTTACCTTTAATTCACGGTGCATGTTGTTTTCATGTAGTACTTGGAAGTTTTGTAAGCAGCCTCCTCTGTTCTGGCATTTGTTTGACGTAGAGGGCCCTCATTCTATCAAAAAAGTGACAGGTCTGTACATTATATCTTGAAGATATGATGATCTTGAAGATATGATGAATTGTACAGGATATGGGCACTTTGATTCTTTTTTGTTATAAAAAATTCCCAAATAAAAAACCTTGAAATAAATTTGCAACATCATACTATTAGGTATTCTAGAACATAATCTATGAGTTTTGTTGTCCGATTTTGCTTTAATAACTTTTAAGATTAAATGTTGAGATGTTTTAATCTGAAGTTTGCTTACCAATTATGTAATGCCTTTGACCTAAGTAATGATAGAACAATGCCCCATTGTTTGGAGTACAGGTCAATGAATGGAACACAACCAGACACCAGTACCAAAGAGGGACTAGCCGATCAGATACGTCAGGTCATTCATCATAGCCAACCGGTCAAGAAACTTGAAGCAAGAAAGGTACTTTATAGGATACATTGATCTTTTCATCCTGCAAGTTAGGAACGCTGCCTCCTTGGTCTGCATTACAAATGTTTGCATTTGTTTTGTTGCATTTTTGTATGGAACAATCAGTCAATTTCCTATTTTATTCTAAGTGATCTTCAAGAAGTTTTATCAACAATTAATTTTCTTACTTCTTTTATGGGTGGTGTCATAAATCACTAAAACGGTGTGTACTAAAACTTTGCATCTAAAGGAGATTTATTGACATATTGATATGCATTAAGATGAGATAACAGGTGATTTATCTTTATTAATGGCAGTAATAATGAACCATGCACCTAATGCCTTGTAATGAATTAGATTTTAACCTTACATCTTCTTATCAGTAATGAGAATTTATGTTCTTCTGATTTTGTCAAAGATTTACATGTTTGGTTAGGGGCTTTGCTTGTGATTTAGTTTTGTTTTGAGGTAAGGGTTGGATTAGAGTTACATGTAGGTTAGGTTAGAGTTAAGGCAATGGTTAGGATTGGATGAGAGTTGGGTTATGTATAGTATTGGGTCCAGTGTTTTAATGAAGTTTCAATGAAGTTCTCTATAGAAAATGACCATGAAGCAATTGTCCTTGAAGTATCTGTTCCTGCATTCAATTATACTCCATTCTGTTCCATTCTGTCACACACAGGTGAAGGAGA
Organism: Strongylocentrotus droebachiensis; assembly: GCA_035222895.1. NCBI lineage: Eukaryota > Metazoa > Echinodermata > Echinoidea > Camarodonta > Strongylocentrotidae > Strongylocentrotus > Strongylocentrotus droebachiensis. Next base: position 99,699 of record JAVYIG010005661.1, read on the forward strand.
TCCAGAAGGGGGGCAAACGGAGGAGAAAGAGCTCGACTCAACTATCAACGGAGAGCCTAGACCAGGGGAGAGGAGAGAGCCCAGCAAACATACCAGATGGTGCGTGTTTCCTGGGAGACCTAGACAATGAGGAAGAAGGTGTGGCCGTAGCCATGGCAACCTCACATGACAACAACACACGGACACAAAACATGGAGTATGCTCCGGATCACATTTCTCCCCTTCTCGTCTGTCTCGCACTCTCTATATATCCAGCTGCTTGATTGCATGTGCCTGGGCTGCTGCGCTACAAAAATGCATGATTTTTTTTTTCTTTCTTTTTTTAATGTGCACATCAAACAAACAAAAAAATAATTCCTATTTGCTCTGTCAGAATATCTATCTCTATTTGCATATGTACTGTCCAGTGTGCATCTTCCTACTATTCTTATTCTATTGACCTTTTTATTGCCTTGTGCTTTCTTCTTTCTTTCAAACTTGAAACATACTTATGTCCCGAATCCCTCTGTGCAAAAAAGGCTTTTCTTTCAAATAGTGACAAATTCTTTCAATGCTACACAAGATCTAATTTGCTCTCATCCATTATTGAATACACATTTACAGTGTCTACTACCAGAAGTAGTGTGCACCGTTACATACACGTATATATCACATAAACATCATATGCTACATCACCGTCTGTATCTGTTATTTTGAAAGACTCTGATGATTTTTTTTCTGTTGCATGCTGCAAGAAGGATATTTTGACACCACGTAGAGTAATCATCATGTTCACGTCAACACATTTTAAAACTCTTATGGAACTGTGATTTTGATGGTATGAATATGTATACACTAGGCGTTGTGGCGTGCGCCTGTAATCCAGCTAACAGTGGAAGTTACAAACTGATTCAGCCAAGGACGCATGTTCGAAACCGAGTCACATCTTTCGGATGGTGACGTTTAAAGTTCGGTCCCCAGACGTAAATAATCATATCTGATTGATAAACGTCTGTAAAAACCCAATACACACACACACACACACTGCATTAACAAACGCTTCATCAAATTCATTATTGTGCATGCCTCCACTCTATCACAACGCTATCATTTTCAAGTTTTTAATTTCAAATATTTTATAACTTTCTTTTACTTTATGATATCAAATACATGGCATCTAAAATCTGCTACCAGTATATTCCTTCTATAACCCTTTCTAGTAAATATGTTGTTGATTTCTGTTGCTATCTGTTGCTTTCTGTGCTGTGTAACTGATGATCGCTCTCTAATATGTTCCCTAAATTAAATGTTGATGAGGTGATGGGGTTAATGGGTGTGATAGAGATATCGAAACTAATAATTCCAACCCAGAATATTTGTTATAGTTTGCAGTGACTCCCTCTCCATAAAGATAGACATGGAGCACTTGTAGAAACCTACGCTCAATTGTTCAAGTTGTGGTGATTAATAATGTATTATCGCATCTTCCAATTTGTTTCAATTTAGACTGAATGAACATGAAATTAATTCAAGGAAGCTCATGTCATATATAATTCCTTTAACCCTTGACTGAATACCATACCCAATCCTAACCCTATTGCAACTATTTCCCTAACCCTATCTTTGACAAAATCAATCCTGGAGAAAAAACAAATTTCAGAGCACCCATAGATATCATCATAACATGCATTATGAATACAAAAATGTCTTGATTGGAAAGTAACTAGGTGTAATTGACCTGCCCATGTTAGATTATTAACTACTTGAAACCCAAGGATTCCTAAGAATTGTTAAAAACTTGCTTTGGTACCTTTGCTGTGCATGTTAATCATAACTATCTTCATAAAAACATTACATATAGCAACCGCTTTTAGGTGAATGCTTTACTTTGGCTTGTCTAACACTGCTACATTAAAAATACTTCTGCAAGAGATATATTATACACACATTGTTGCAACATTTCTATAACTTAGGTTCCTTCTTACGAGCTATCAACTGAACATCAGTATGTATTCAATTTTGGATGTAGAAGAACCCAACAAATATTTTACCAGTATATATAACTATCAACTAAAACAAACAAAAAACATGCAATTTTTGAGTAATTAGCACATTATACGCTGAGATTTGTGGATAGTTGAAACTCTCACCATGCATGCATATTAGTGTTGGCTCTTATCAATGTATTTTTCTTTTGCTGGTCCAAATTATATCACCATTAATGAAGATTTTAATTTGCTGCAAGTAAAAAATCATAAGGATTTTCTAGAAGTTACTTTTGAAATGAAGTTCACTGCAAATACTCAAGATTTTTAAAAGATTATCATGATGAAGTTTTGTAACCACATTCTGGAATGGAACCGTATACTTACCTCATAACAACACAAAGAGGTGTAAATATAATTACATCCCATTTTTCAAAAATATATATATATACCGTATGCCTCTTTCACCAAAGGTGTTGCCGGTGGTATTATTACAATTGACTAACATAGAAGAAAAGAATACACTGCAGGCGAAAATCATGAATACAAGCATCAAAGTACAAAAGAAATCAAAAGAAATATGGACTGTTATGGATAATTAACTCACTGTATACATATGTATCTTATTCATGTCGCTTTGTGATAAATTGTATTTGCGTTTTGTTCTGAATATATATTAAGACATTTTTGTTGTATAGACATATTTTTAGTTTGACTTAGTATCAATCCTGTTTTAGATTACACAGCCAATCTGATCAGATGCAATTAGTTGCCTTCATTACATACAGCTTGATTATATATATGTTTGCATGGATTATGTTTATTATTTGCAGTCCTATTCACAAGAAATTCATGAAATGAATATTGAGAAACTGATTATCATTTAATAAACCACCATCGTGTGTTTGAGAGATGTTTTGAAAATTCACATTTTCACTCCATTTCAGCACACATAACTAAAGCTGTTAAGCTAACGATTATTCTACTGTCTATATTTAATTTGTTGATGACTTTAAAGAAATCATTTTGCTGGATATTAAGATTTGATTTAGAAGTGAAGTATTAAATATTAACTATAATCCTCAACAACAGAGGGTGGAACTGCTACTCTTTAATAAGAGCAGTTGGTTTGGAGTGATGACTAACCAGTTTGGCTATGATATTAATTTTGCTCCAATTTGTTCTACTTTTCAGGAAAGAAGAGAGATAACAGTAAATCAACATCTAAGAAGCAGCCAAGAATAATAGCCAAAGAGAATCATTTAAGTAAAGTTAAGACCCTAAGCCATGCTGTTGGAAGTAAAGAAACATCCCTGCAAGTCCCAATGAAACACATCAAATTGAAAATCAAAAAAATTAAGAAATCATGTACAACAATCTTGAGCTCAGGAGAAGCTGCAGAGAAAGAGACAACTCAAGCCAGACATGCCATATATTCAACTCGAGGTATACCTCAGAAGAAGAAGGGCAACAACCACAAGGTACATGTATTCTAAATTATTTTCTACTTGTCCTCCACCTCTCTGTTCTGGCCTCGTGGCACATTAACTTGATTTTCAATCAAGAGATTGAGATATGTGCGTCGCAGAGGCATTTACTCGATGGTGTATCCAGAATAGGGTTGAGCAGGCCGAAGTCCTTGTTTGAAGGCCCAGTGTAAAAAGTCAACTGCATTATTTGCTGTTTGTTAAATATTACACAGGCTAGCTCTGTCTGGTGGGCATTCCACTGCCATGTTTGTCATGGGTACATAATCTTTGAAGGCTTCCTTGGTGAAGATATTGATTTGAGCGATGCTTGGAGTTGCACCATTTATTCTTCTGAGAGTGATTATGTGGCCCCGATAAGGGCCCATTCATTCTCTACATTTCGATAGGTCATACCTAAGGTCTTCAGGTTTCTGGATACGCCACCGTTTGAACTAGATAGGATGTATTCATTATAATTCCCTTTGCTCAGATAGTGCCAGCAGATGCTAAACCTGAAATTATCATTTCTTAAGCTAAATGAAACCCTTTTTCGTAATTTGAGATAAGAAGTATTGTTATTACAGTCTATTTTAGATGGTTAAACTGGTATTCTTTACCATTTTATCTTTTCAGGATAATGCAATGACACAAACAGGTAAACCATCTAGTTCCTATGTCTCAAGAAAATACTTACCTAAAACCAAGTTGGAACATCAATCTTCTGCTGACAAAATCATAGACCGAGCCCAAGCTGCTGTAAATGTGACAGAAGCAGTGAGAGATATGGTGACGTGTCTGTCCACAGACGAGATCCGACAACTGCTTGGGGTGTTCGATGAGTTATTCAGCAGTAGACCTGACATTAATCAGAGCCAGCCAGTACCAAGTGACAACAAAGACGGTCCTAATGTTATGCAGCTGTCTACAGTGGATCCACAATCTTGTGGGGACACCGGGCAGTCTGGATTGCAGAGAGAGGATCAGGGTGGTGGAGTCAAGGAAAAGATGGTCCTACTATCTACTAAAAAATCTGTATCAAAGACAAGCAGTGACAGGAAAGACCATCTTGCTGATCAAGGAAGTCCAAGCCAAAATAAGGAGAAAGCAGAATGCCAAATTGATGATGTCGAGCAACTGGTAGAAGACCATCCCCTTGAACAGAAGATGGAGACAGGACATACCATCGCTGACACCAAGCAGCTGGGAGAAGACCTTCCCCTGAAACAAGGTGTCCCTGTCCTGCACAGGGAGGAAACAGAACATCTTGTCGGTGATGTAAAGCCATTTGCTGATAACCATCCTCATGAAATGCCAACTCTTACCTTGGAGATAGATGAAAAAGAAAAACCTGCTGGTGATACCGAGCCAACAGAAGATGAAGATACGTTGCCCTACCCTCTGGAGCCTGTCCAAGATGGTGCGAGTGGGGTTGATGAAGCTTGTATTCACTTGTATGACTCTGATAGATGGAGTGAGTTAGATGAGGACATACAGGCTGATGCTTCAAAGGAGCACACACCACAAAAAAGTGCAAAGCAATCTAGGAAAGTACAACCCCTTGATGTTGCAGCCACTTCTCTGGAGAAGACAAAACAACTTGTCAAAGATTCTGCTGGTGACACTGCTGTTTCTTTGGTGTCTGATACAGCTCAATCTGTGCCTTCAAATAAAGTCAGTGCAGCTAAGAATCCACAGCGCGCAGACATGCTTTCCATCCTTATAAGAGAATGTGAAAACAAGACACCGATCAAAAAAATAACAGACAAAGAGCACAGGGAAGGAAGCAAAAAAGTATCCATCTTTGAACGCCTCTCTGCAGTTCAACCCAAAACTAGGAATGTGGTTAAAGATGAAAAGGAAAGTGCTGATGACCATGGGGTTTCTTTGGAGTCTGGAGATAAAGTGGAAAGAAATGATATCCCACAACCTACTAACAGTCTTCCTGCATTACCAGAAGCTTCACAAAGTGTACTATCAATTAGTGTAGACAAGGGCACAGAGAAGGATGATAAAACCACAAAGGTTACCGTTTTTGATCGCCTCAACACCAAACAGCCAGGTCAGGAGCCTCAGAAGAAAAGGGTCTCTGTATTTGATCGTCTATATGTACCCAAAACTGTTAACAAAGAGCCAACTCTAACAGAACCTAGCAAATTGGAGAGGGTTTCAGCATTTGATAGACTTTCTTCAAGAAAGGTCACAAAGACATCCACTCAAGAGAAAGAAAAACAAAAAGAAGATACGTCATCAAAAAGTTCTTCATCAAAGGTTAAAAAAGAGAAAACTATGGTAAACTCAGTGTGGTCAAGCAAGTTAAAAAAGGTAGATTCTGGTAAGGCAACAGCTGGAGTTGCAAGTACAGTAGGCGCTGTCAAACCCATGAAAGCTCGTGGAGTCGTACAAAAGGATATGCTCAAGGATGTACTTAAAAGTAAGAAGAGAGAGCTATCAAAAGAAGATGTTCCAGCAAACAAAAAGTACAAATTGGCCATAAAAGATCAGTCCATAAACCAGCAAAAAGAAAATGTCACATCTAAGAAAGAGGACAAGCTTGTGAGTAAGGACCCAGTTAGGAGAGCAGAAATGTATAGTGACCTACCAAGAGAGACTGTTGCTTCAAGCAACAAGAATAAACAGACCACCAAAAGTCATGGAAAGAGAGAAGAGAAGGTAATAGACCTACAAAGAAAAAGGGATACTTCAAGCAAGAAACCCCTTCCTGATCCTAGAGATCAAGCAAGAAGGGAAAAAAAATATGTGGATAAAAGATCTGATAAAAGACATGTTAGCAGGACACGTGAAGAAAGGAAGGATAAAGAACACGGAAGGCACGGCTCCAGGGGGAGAGACTCTGATCATAGTTCAGTGAGTACCAAAGAAGACAGTGACACAATCCGCAAGAACATTCTTAAAAAAGCCAATGACCTTGCATCAGATTTTTCAAAATATGTTGTCTCTGGGCGATACTTAGAGTTGGAAGGAAAGTCACCAAGCCTACTAAATGGTCCTGATCCAGTAGAAACACTATCCAACAATGTTACAAACGGAGCAGGACTTGATAAATGTTCTATTAATATGGCTAAAGAAAAAACAGCATGTGATGGTTATCCAAGGGAAGTACAATCTAAATGTGTTAGTAAAACGACCAATGTTGCAATTCAAAACAATGAGGAGATACAACCATTTTCTTTTCAAGAATCATACCTGGTTTTAGACCAAACTCAAAGGGACATTAATTACTCACAAGTCAATGAACAACGAATACACACTATATCTGTAATAGGGGGGTCCACTGCAAACTCAATGCGCCCATTCCAAGATATGAGCGTTGACAATGATGCAATAACGAATGGCTTACCTGATGATTTACCACTTGATAGGATCGCAATTATGGGGAACAGGGAAGGTGATGGGTCTTCTTCAGAAAAGATTCAGATACAAATACTGGGTGAGCCATACAATTCAGTTTCTCCTGAGCCCTCAACTATACTTTCTCCAGAGACTAAGAGAGCTTTTGAACAGGCACTGAAAGGTTCAATAGGCTCACCTACAAAACAGGATTACCGTCCTGAGAGTCCAACAAACAGCATAGTCTCCCTGTCGAATGGTCACCAAGACCAACTCTTAAGCAAAAGCGATGTCCCCCCTCCAACATCAAGTTATGAAGAAAGTACCTCTACATTCACTCAAATCACTTATGAAAGAGATGAACCTTGTCAAGACCAGGAAGACACCAGGAAAGTGAAGACTAGCCTCAAAGCACCATCCTCTCGGCAAGTTTACTGTGGTAACCGCTTTCATCCGTACGACAAAAGACTCAAGACCTTCCAAGGTCACTGCCACAATCTCCGTGAACCAGAAACGGCCGAACTGATTGCCAACTTCTGCAAGGAGGAGTACCGCTTGAGGAAGCTGAGGGCTGCTGCTAGAGTGTCTGCTCTCTCCGAGGAGGAGGAATTCTTCGATCAGGCCAGGCTGTCTCCATCCCGCTTTGGATCGTTGAACGAGATGAGCCATGATGAAGGGGTCATCCAGAGGTCAGAGGAGGTAGAGATGACTCATTCTAGGGAAGGTGCAGGAGATGCAGTTGCTGGCCAGAGAGAAGACAAGTTGCAGATCCTGGACAAGCAGATCAAGGATCTGACAGCAAGCGGCAGTGGCATCCAGGATTTTTTCATTCTGGATGCAAATGTGTACCCGATCAAGGTGAGCTGTACTGCAAAGACTTTATTGTCGTTTTGGTGATTCACAAATCGGCCTTCACTTTATAAAATTGTAATCAAGGACGGTGAATTACTAGTACAAATAAATTGCATAGTATTTGCTAATTAATTAGATGTTATATGAATGTCATAAAGTCTAGTGGCAGATGTGGTCTTGTCATATATGATACTTCGAACTATTTGGAGATAAACAGAAAGTCAAAAAATCATGTGGAGGATGAATGAGATTCTTTGTATGCATGTTGTGCTAAGTTGATATTCTAAAATAATCACCAAATTATCAGATTAGTGAAATTTTAGTCTTTGTCCAGTTTCACCATACATGTACTTCTCTATTTTCATATTGTGGATTTCAATATTTGCCTCAAGACACTTCTTAATATTGTTTCTTCTTTTAATTCATTTAATTTCAGAATGGGGATGACAGTGCTTTGTCTGGTGTGCCTCCTAAGACAAGAGCCAGGTAATACTTTGAAAGTAAACGGAGATTAGGTGTTAATAATAACACATTTCATATTTATTGTACAGAGGACCGATTTAATTGTTGAACAACATGTTTAAAAATAAGCTAGTGGGTAGTTTCTCGGAGTCAAGAGCTTTTGGAGACATGTTTATCTTTTTTCTCTCGTTTTACCCATTTGATTGACAAAAACATTTGTTAACATCGCTATGCCTAGGTCAGATTTCTGTATCTCTTCTTTCTCTTTCCTGCATCATTTCGTTCAGATCATGCATTTCGCAATAACTTAGATATTTTTCTGTATATGAATAGTAAATTCATAATTGGAAGTTAGTGAAATGCTCTTATAGGTAAAACTACAAAGATGGTAAACCTACAACTTGATATACCTTATCAATTCCAACCGTTCCATTTCTGTCTTATTTTTCTTTCTTGTACAGGAGAGGGCGCGGACGGCCCCAGCCCAGGCGCCATGGACCACCTCCTCATCCATACCAGATACGTACACACTATCAAGGCCACCCTAGTACCTCCAGGGATTACTCCCAAGATAGGTGGAATGGACCTAGTGACAGGTCCTGGAATGGACCAAGCCAGAGAAGCATGAACCAATGGGATAGGTCGCCCAGACATTCCCCTCAAAGAAACTTTCAGTACAGGAAAGGCCACTGAGAATTCTTAATCTCTGCAGAGTACTGTCATCAAAAGCTCAACACTCACATCTGGAAAGGACCTAGCCACAGGGCCTGGAATGGACCAAGTCAGAGCAGCTTGGACAGGTGGGATAGGTCATCCAGGTACCCACTTCCGAACAAGTTCCACTACAGGAAAGGCCACTGAGAACTCTGATCTTTGCAGAAAATTGTTGATAGGTTCAACACTAACAACTGAAATGGACCTTGCCACAGGGCCGGAAATAGACCAGGGGCCTGTTTCATAAAACTTGTTATCTATAACAACTGATAAATTTCTATGACAAATTTGCTCTCAGCCAATCAGATGCCATGATTTCAGTAGCTTATAACAGTAGCTTGTAACTTGTTATTGATATCAAGTTTTATGAAACGGGGCCCTGTTCACTTTAGCTTGGACCGGAGGGATAGGTCATCCTGATGCCTGCCTCCAAACAAGTTCCACTTCAGGAAAAGCCCCTGAGAACTCTAACTTACATGATTTTGTACTTGTAATTATACTCTCAAATTTGGTTGATAAATGGATGCCACTACGATGCCTTTGAACAACTCTATCCAGCTTCAGACACATCTTGCCTACCAGTGGTAACCAGTTCACAGTCTCTCTACTCAGTAGCTTGTGCCAGTGGGAAAATACAATAAAAAGGTAGAAATTATAAGTATTTCATGACATTTATATCAAGACAATCTAACAGTCTAACTCCTTCCAACATTGTCCTTGCCAGCTAGGCTTTTATTTTTTTACTTACAGCAGATTATGACTTCATCGTCTGTAATTTTTTGAGTACCGGTAACTTTTGTAACTTTTTCACATTACATGTATTTGGAATAAAAATTGAAATTTTCCAAACAGTATTATTTTGATGAACAAAAGAGACTTAAATGTGCTTATGTACCATGAATTCAACCTGTGAATGTAAGGGAAATTTCCAGACTTTTTAGCAATATGAAGTTTTTAATGAATGAGCTTGATTCCGACAGATAAAGTTGTTATTTCCTTTTGTACCTTTCATTTTTATATAATGTTCATGTATCTATCTTGTAATTATATACACAGTCAACTTTTACATTTGATAACTTCAACAATGTTTGTTGAATGCTTAAACTATGTTTATGTCTTAAATTAGGTGTGATTTTTCTTCTGTTTTATGAGAACATCTTGCTGCCATTTTACTAGTTGCTCTTGTCACAAATTAGAATTCAAAATGGGCACAAATAGAACTGCAGCAACTTAGTATGTTCTTTTAAAAGAATTATTGAAAAATTATGTGAAGACTATGTTTGATATGTTTAACAGCCATTTATAGTTTACAAGAGTACTGAAGAAAAGGGGGGAAATGAAATACAATGTACCGTATATGCCCTTTGCCAAATTTTGCTTCATAAGTATTGAAATATTTGACTACAAAAACTCTCATGGGTTTTTAAGTTTAAAATTGTAAAGATTTACACCCTTTGTAAACTTCTTGTCTACTTAGGCAATGTCCAGTTGTTATTATGCTATTTATTACAATGCTTATCTGAACCCAAATAAATGATTGTCAAGAGTATGCTTTATGATTGGTTCATTGTATTGATTAGGCAAGGTAAAATATTGAGCATTTTTCCTATTCTTGCTCCAGTTTCTAAGTACAGTCAAACCTGTCTATAGTGAACGCCCAAGGGAAACACAAAAAGTGGCCTTTGTAGACAGGTTCCTTAGTACATGATTCAATGAGAATCCATTTTCAAGGGAAACAACATGTGTGGCCTTTGTAGACATTGGTCACTAAAGCTGCTTTGACTGTACATGTATAGTGTATTTTTGCCCTTTTTCTTCCACAAAGCAGCTAAGATCTATTCTTAAATGATGGTACATGTATTTCCTTTTCATGTCAATAATTTGCTTCCAAATAGTTTTATGATATAGGAGCAATGCTTGTTCAGACCATTATCACTATGTATTCATTTGTTTTTCTAACGTTCTCACCATGCTTATTGCCTAATACTTTAGTCACACCAACAAGACTGACAACAGGTTGATCACAACATAACATTGCTTAATTTGCTTCCAACGGCCAATAACTGGTCAGTTTGAGTCGCTATGGCAGTGTGACTAAGGTCGGTGTATAGGTCTGTTGGGTATTTTAGTTTCTAATTTGTTGGAAAGCCTTCCATACTTTGTGGAATTTCCAGAAGCAATCATTGAAAATACAATGAAACCTCGTTATAACAAACTCTTAGTGACCAAATTTATTACGTTCTTAGATGAAAATTGGAAGCAATGTCATTTTGTGATCAGCCTGTGGTTGGTCTTGTTGGCGCTCAAAATCTGTTGGAAAGAAAGAACTTGGACCGGTATAATTACATCTTATTAATGAGATATTTTTGTAAAAGTGCTCTGTCTAACAAGGTTCCATTTTATGTGTGGGATTATGTGTTGACATATGTAAATGTAATTTATATGTATTTGTCATGAATGGCATTTGAAATCGTGCATAAATGAAGGGCAACGTGACGACACAAGCCAAGGCAAAGACTTCAAATTGCGTATACTGTAAAATCAGAAGTTTTTGTGACATTAAATTTGTCAAAGTTGTAAATGATGGCTATTTTCATGGGAGGGGGGGGGGGGGGGACTTTTTCAAATTGCAAAATGTCAGTGTTGACTGTTGTGTTGTGTCAATTGTGCAGTTTCTGGTTTTGCCGTATATGCATGAATATCTACATGCTTGATCGTGTACATGTAAATAATACAAAATTACTTTTGTTTCACGGCACATGTGACATACCAAAGTCATTGACCTCTCCTCTTTTTATGAATGGATTGGTTGATGAACGATTCAGTCTTTTATGTGTGCTCATGTGTAGCTTTATTATGTTTATATGATTATACAGTACTACATGTAATTTGCTTGCATTTTGCCAAAAAAAACTCATGATATTGTTATGTAACATACAAATTTCAAGAGCAAGATATATATTATTACTGCAGGTGGATGGGCTATACATTTGTTATTTTGTTGTTGATTATGTATGTACATTCTTTACTTCGCGTTCAAAACAATCACCATGTCAGAAAAATTGTATGCTTTTTTATGCTGTATACAAGTCTAGGATACATGTATTGGGGTATATGTAACATACACAATTCAAGAACAAGATATTATTACTGCAGGTGGATGGGCTATACATTCGTTACTTTGTTATTGATTATGTATGTACATTCTTTATGTTGCGTTCAAAACAAAGACCATGTATGAACAAATTATTCGCTTTTCTTGCTGTAAACAAATTTAGGATGTCATGTATTGGGGGTATTATTTTTTGGGGTCTTCTATCCGTCCATCTCTCGTCTTATCTTAATCTCACTCTTAGAATTGAAGAACCATGGGAAGGATGAAATTCAAGACTTCTCACCAATATGTGTCAATGTATAACAATGAATTTATCACTAAAGGGTCATTGGATCAAAGGTCAGAACACTTCTGAATCTTCATGTACGTGTCATCAAAACAAATACTTGATGACTCATATTGGGAGCTGGCTGTTACTTTAATAGCACAGTTTTGTAGATGAACAAATTATCAGAATCATACTGCTCTTTGTCTAACTCTCTTTCATAGTCATTTGTACTCCCACTATATGTAGTGTGCCCTGTGATACCTTTCTCTTATTATCCTACTTGATTTTGGTTTCTCTCTGGTTTCTTATTCATGCACAACATAAGATAATATTGTCTGTTGAGAGCCAGAAGTGTGTTAAATTGTATTCTTATACAAATACACTGGGTTGATTACTACCCTCTGGCTCTAACCTAATGATTGATCCATTCTTTGGTTGCTACATGACCTGTTACTGTCACTTCTGCTTCTGCACTAGTTGTGGGCCTCCATCTTGCAAAGAGTTGCAGTTGATCCGAATCAGTCACAAGTCTTCTATTGCAAAGATACCATTGCCTGTATCTGTGTTTTTTTTTATGTTGGATGAATCTGATCCATTTCAACTCTTTGTAAGATAGTACCCTGGATTACTGTCAGAATTAAACGTCAATCATGTGATTTTGTACTTAATTCTTGTGGTTTTAATCAAATAATGACTACCATGCATTTGGCTCAAAATGAAAATCAACCATCCCAAAGACTTGCTGTAGTGTCATTCTTCGGAGGAAAGCTTAATACTTTCTTTGTTCCTCTATGTACATGTATGTGTTAACTCGGTCATAAGATTGTAGTAAAGATTGTGCTTTCATTGTGATCTTTAATGTAAAATATGTATGCATTTTATTGCCAAAAAAGTGATGCACATAGGTTATGTTGTTTTTCTAATAAATTTGTTTTCAACATTACTACAGGGAGTGAGGTGTGCCCTTTCTTTTTCTTGTAAAAGTGTCTCGCAGAAGAACTTGATGCATCAATCTGTTTTGATTTGATTTTTGTTAATCTTGACGTGAAAAGGAAATTTGCTGTAGGCCTAGCACTAATGACAAACAACTGCTTTAGTGATCATTGATGAGAAGAGTGTATGCGATGATGTTCAAACTAATTATGACTTTGAAGGGTTATGATGATTATAATGACGGCAATAATGGTGACAATGTTTCATCGCAAATCGGGTATTGGTGAGAAGTGAGTGGATGCTTTTCATTACTATTTATTAATCATTTCCGCCTCTATAACCTTATTCTGCTATATTTTCATTGTTCTTATTTTTCTCCCCTTTTTGTTTTAATTCGATTTCTTCTTCCTCTTCTCTCTCTCTCTCTCTCTCTCTCTCTCTCTCTCTCTCTCTCTCTCTCTCTCTCTCTCTCTCTCTCTCTCTCGTGGTACCCTGATCTTTCTTCTTCTTTTGTTTTCTTCATTCTTTTTTCCCACCCACATTCTTTTAGTTTGTTGTTGTTGGGCTAATCGAAAGGAAACGGAAATATGAAAGTGAGGGAGTCGGAAACGCAGAAATATAAGTAAAAGATGATAGGCCTGAAGAAGCCCCGCAAATTGTCCTCAAAACATGTGAACATGATCGAAATGTGTTTCCCTTTGTCAATTCCACATAAAGTACATCGCTTTGGCAGCAGCGAAATTTGAAAAGGAAATCAATTGGCTTATTTGACGTTCTGTTGTCTATTTTCATATCAATGCACCTTTTTAAATGTCGGGCCAAGGTTATTTTAAGCTCATAAGGCATATTCTAGTCTTATCCGACCACTTATTTAATGATTTGAAACAGCTGAATAACGTGCCTTGTCCCTATCAACACGGAGAAGAAACGTGAGACGGATCAAATACATAATGACATTTGTTCTTCGCTAAAGACAGTGATTGTCCTGTTCTATTGATGAAAGATGAGATTACAAACTTCTGTTCAGCAAAATGAGGTGAGACATTACAACAGGAAAAGAAAACAATAAATGATGTCAATATAAACAATAAAAATAGCAAATGGATTTTTTTTTTTGGTAACTCTAAATATTTGTGTAATTTACTGCCCCAAAATAACAAAACTAACAATAATTAATGCCTCTTCCTTCTTCCACTTATGACGTAAGTGCCATGCCCTATCTGCATTGAAGAGAGGCCTGTCGTATTACTCACTTTATATATATTTTCAGTAAAGAGAAGGAAAAAATAAGATTATAAGTTAATTAGATATTAGTAAACAGTGTGGGTGGGCGTGTGTATGTGTGTGTTTGAAAGAGAGAGAGAGAGTCTGTAGCCACGAGTGGGGGTGGGGGGGGGGGGGTGTCAAAGGAGGCAAGTCCAATTTTGGTGGGAATACACGCACATATGCGAGCACCCATTCCCTTCTATTCATTGAAGTTTTTAGTATAAAAACTTTTTACTTCTATAAGGCCTCTCTTAACCTGTTACCCATTATCTTATTGCACATGATTTTTTATAGAAAGCGTACGACTAATTACCCATCTAAATGACTCGACTTCAAATTTTTAACGAATTCGCATACACGACCACCTGTTAATAATGGCTTACACACAATTCATCACACAAGTGCTATGGAAGACAATTTGAAATATTAACGACAGACTATTGTACCAAAAATTGTATAATGTAAGTTAAGAATTCAGGATTCGTCACTGATTAGGGGGCCAACCTTCGTCTACATTAGCTGAAGAGCAAGTCATTATGTCACACCTAGTAATTAGATGATCGGCAAATAATGACAGGAAATTATGATCCTCTTAATATTATACCTGTTGATAGAACCGCTAGAACCTCTTTACGGTCGCTCTCTCTCTCTCTCCCCCCAACCCCATCCTCTCTCTCTCTCTCTCTCTCTCTCTCTCTCTCTCTCTCTCTCTTTCTCTCTCTCTTTCTCTCTCTCTCTATTATCCCCCTCCCACCTCTCCCCCGTTTCTCTCACTTTTTCTATTAGATCCCCTCCCCATTTTCGCCCAGAGTCTCTCTTTCTCTTTCATTCTTTTTGTCTTCTTTCACAATCGATCCCCCACCTCCTTTTTCCTCTATATCATCACTTTCTCCCAAGCCCCCTCTCCTCAGTCTCTCCCTAGCTCTCTCCCTACCTCCCCACCCTCTCCCAACCTCCCCCCCCCCCCCGCTTTCTCTCTCTCTCTCTTCCGTACTAGTAATGGAAGCAGTGGTAATATAATAATTAGTTTCAAAGCCTACTGTTAGTATTTGTATGGTATCAGCAAGTTAAAGAAGGAAAGAATTAAAAACAAACTTTTTACTACGCTATATAATTTGATAAGCCAATATTAATTGTCATACCTCGGAATCCTTTTGATTAAACTCGATCTGTCTTAGATCAATACATATATTTTTGTTAACATAATTCATCAATCAGTCAAACGGAAAGTGCCTACAATTTTGTTTGAAGTTTGTCGTTTCTTCTGCTATTTTGGAAACACACAAATTGGTTGAGCATGTAGATAAATGAAAACATCCCTACCCATAAAAGGACACTCAGTCGCGTTTTCTTTCCCTTTCTACCATCTAGTCTTGACCAGAACAAATAAAGTCCAGCAAACAGGATAAAGGCGGACGTAATTCACCCTGCACTCGATCGTGGACCGTCACGCCCCTGACTCATCACTGAGTGAGTGAGGATGTTCAAAATGATCAGCGATCAGTTCTAAATGCAGTGCAGGACTCATCATGCCAATCCCCGTCGCTAAATTACCAGACAACCGACTCCCTCGGTTCACTGAGTACGGCCTAGCCCCTAGCTATAGCAAGTCATTGAAATGACCCACTGTTTTATACCCTGATCCCCTTTTCCTTTTCCAATCTCTAAGAACCTTCACCTGATGTCACAAGCCTCTAGACGTTTAGCTGAGGTGTTGTTCATTAACTCCGGAGAGTCCTGGAATTGTTGCTGGTGGTTATAGTACCTAGGAGTTATATTTTTCAAGTCGATCCCTGGCCGGGGCTCACCCGATACAATCATGACTCTTGGGAGAGGTCTAAAGACCAACAACTGTAAGTACACATTCACCTAACTTTGAAAGTGAAATCGATAATTATTACTTGAACCTCAATATCTAGAACGTAAGTGTTCCCATCGGTCAATGAGGGTCTTTAGATCTAGATTTCGATAAACTTTCAGATGTACTTTTCCATTAATCTTGGATGAATGCAAGATAATACCTGACAAACTAGTTCATTAAAAGATCATCAGCAATTTATTTGGATGAACTTTTCATTAGACTTTTCCTAGAAATAAGATCATTGTTGATAAAGATGATCATGCGGTACGTTGTAGAAGAAGCTTTAGAAATTCTTCATCAGCTATCAAAGGCGCAAGTGTCAAGTTGTCAACTCTCAAACAAAGTTTCTTTGGATATTCTTTTCCCGAAGTAGAAACGCTCGAAGTGCTCCGCAGTGAATATGCACGGAGCGAAAGTCCAAATAAAAGAAAACTGGGAAAAGTCTTATATTGATTTCTGTCATGTAACCTGGATGTGCTTCTCCTCATCGAGAATGTATCATCTAGACGACCCTCGTTGACCCGCACACTCTTATAATGAAGCGTCCGCTTATGAAGTAAAACCCACTCTCTCAGCTGCTCCTTAAACAGGTGTATCGTGCTGGGCGGCTTTTAAACTAACGACACCTTCTTTTAAAATAAACTTTAAGTTATGCAACATTAAATATCCGCACGAACATGTCCAATGAAATACTTTCAGAATAAGACTTGCGTTTTACAACACTTAATTATTCTTGAAATAATTGCTCAATTTTCTACACTATCCGAATTCCTAAATTTACCCAGAAGTACACTATACCTAACCATATCCAAAAAAAGGGATAGTTGAGGTTTGGTATGGAGGGCGCTACACGAAATATTTGTTGCGAGATAATGAAAAACTGAGTGTCAAATTTGAAAGAGCATACAATTTAAAGGACAAAATCATCTTTGTTTGATCAAAATATGTTCAGAGACGGCTGAAATATCCATAAATATAACCATTTCTAATATTCGTAGGGCCCCACACAATTTTTTATTCGATAATTTTTAACCGCGGCAAATGAAAGGCAAAAAATGTTCCACTTTTCAAACGGATGTTTTTAGATAGTTGTTGATATAATCTCTCTATTTAATCATTATTTTAACAAAATATAACATGCACAATTTTGTTATCAAAAATGGTTGAAACTATCAAACTAATGACTTTTTATAGAATGCCCTTATGTGGTATAACGTCTCTTTTTTTATTGTTAACAGACTTATTACTAACTTGTTGATTTTGTATACCTTTCGAGCATGTTTAGTTATAACTATTAGGTGCAGGTTTGGGTTACTAAAATTCTGCACCATAACATTGCATGAATAAGCAACACCAACACCATGCATCATCACAGCGTTATCTTTCGATCAGAATGCAGAAAATAGGTTGAACATCTATCCTTTTCATTTATGTTTATATTATCATGATAAAACACATGTGCAAGATAGATGTGATATAACTATACACACTCGGATGCATACATTATATAAAAACAGTAGTATAAAAAGTGTTTATATGTTTACAACTCCGAGGCAAAATATATATGTTCAATTAAGATAAATTTTGTTTAAATCACGAGTACAGGCCAACAAAGTTGTAAATGATCTCAGATCAAATCTTTCGTATTTCAGCGACTTATATACGAGCCAGTTGACATCGCACAAGTTTTTGACTAGAATTGATTCATAGTTGATTCAAGAAATTCGGAGTTTTATTTAGTTCTGAAATTCTCTCACGTCTTGGGTTACTTAAAGTTCATGACTTGTGTATCAGATAACAGTGACCTCATATCGCTTTGTGTCACAGTGTCGATGTCATTAAGGTGATCATGTGTTTTTTTCCTAAAAAATAAATTTTATCTGACTATATTATAGTAAAACATTCTGTCTTATTTTTAGACAATAGAAAAACGAGGACACATATTGACACAATAAATTGTTAGCTTGAAATGGTATGTCGATTTAGTATGCATCAAGTGAAATAGTTTTGTTATGATTCTATATCCTTATCATACAGAGGTAAGGACCTTTATCGAAACACCAATAAGTCACTTTTGCAATGCGTCCAAAGAATGCATACGTCTTTATGAAGTGCACCGATACGAATTATTTCATTCACCTATTACGAATAATTGTATCAGTATTCGAAATGAACTGTTGTTGATGCATGGGTAATGCTACCGTCACAAAGGTTCGTACGAACGATAATTTCGTACGAATCTCCCTGTTTTTCCATTGTCTTCCCGAATTTCATTGTCTGGAAATCGTTCGTACGGCGTTCGTAGCAGTTCGTAATGGCATAATGTGACCGAGGCTTTAAACAAACATTATGGCCTGCCCTGCCTATACGATTACGTAAGCCTATATGCAATTTTCATCCTGCATCTTGAAATGCTACTATTCACAACATATTAATGAAATAATTCATATCGAGGCACTTCACAAAGACGAATGCATTAAATTGGGTTACATTGCAAAAATGGCATATCCAGACAACATTATCATGAAATATCGGTAATTAATATAAACTCGTCATTATTATGATTGATTATGCCATGTTTGCAGGTCTCTTAAAGAAATCATTTTGTTTTACTTGAGTAATGCAAAGATGTAGTTGATTATGTTTGGGCTGTGGATAAGATACACTCACTGGTTGCTTATTTCATTGTTTGTTGGATAACTAGATCAAAAGTCAAGGTTTTCAACAAACGGTTTCCTATTCTGATTGTTCTACCTGAGTTTGTACATTTTGGTTAGGGAAGTGAATTATTCCTGGAGGAAATAAATATTTCACGGTAGGACTCCTCTTGTCCTTATCACCCGAAACGACTGCCTCTCACGGTCGATTTATATTCCTATGTATGGACTATTCATTGTGGTAATACATTTTCAAGTCGCAATGGAGGACCATACAGAGATCGCCGAAAAAGGTAGGGAATGCGTTTTTGAATACATTATATATTCACGATCGATTTGTTTTTAGCAGAAGAATTAGATAAAAATAATAAGAATAATAATAATGTGAAGAAGAAGAAGAAAAAGCAGAGCAACAACAACAACAACAACGAAAGTATAGGCCTAGTTTGCACCGAAATGACTGGGAGTAGGCAACTCTCGTCTTCCTGGTATTATAATCAGTATATAGTCGGTTCTATCATATTAATATGCGCAAATAAAAATCGCTGCTATACCTAAATTCAAGTATTAAAGCAAAAACTTTGATTCCTATGTATGGACAATAATAATAAAAACGGTAATAATTAAAATGTTTGACCTAAAAACCCTAATTGAGAAATTAATTAATTATTAATTATTAATTATTTTTTTCTTCAATTGTTTTAATTATTATTTACATATTTATCTACATGTATATACGAATAAAACCAGAGACAAAAAAAAATTAGTTCCTTATACCAAGTGAGAAAATTTCGCCCCCGGGACGGCGTTATGGAGAGCAGAGGCGCGAACCCTTTGTGTTGCTTCTATAGAACAATTATGTGTAAAATGTTTGACCTAAAAACCCTAATTGAGAAATTAATTAATTATTAATTATTAATTATTAATTATTAATTATTTTTTTCTTCAATTGTTTTAATTATTATTTACATATTTATCTACATGTATATACGAATAAAACCAGAGACAAAAAAAAATTAGTTCCTTATACCAAGTGAGAAAATTTCGCCCCCGGGACGGCGTTATGGAGAGCAGAGGCGCGAACCCTTTGTGTTGCTTCTATAGAACAATTATGTGTAAAATGTTTGACCTAAAAACCCTAATTGAGAAATTAATTAATTATTAATTATTAATTATTAATTATTAATTATTTTTTTCTTCAATTGTTTTAATTATTATTTACATATTTATCTACATGTATATACGAATAAAACCAGAGACAAAAAAAAATTAGTTCCTTATACCAAGTGAGAAAATTTCGCCCCCGGGACGGCGTTATGGAGAGCAGAGGCGCGAACCCTTTGTGTTGCTTCTATAGAACAAATTATGTGTGCAGGTATTATACTGCACTCTCTCTCTCTCTCTCTCTCTCTCCCTCCATCATCTTGCCTAAATCCGTCATCAAAAACATTAACCTCAAACACGTCAATCTTTATGGAAGGATTAAGATTGAAAGAGGGTATAAAATGAGTAAGGTTTGGTTAAAGTTAAACTTTTATAGCTAGACACCTACTGTCAATATGTCTACCAAGAGTGATAAAGCTTCTTAATTAAAGATGACACTCAACGCTATCTGCTTCCTTCCAGTTTCACTTGCTGAGACCGATGGTAAATAAATTACACAGTTAAATTAAATTATAGTTTTTACCTATAACATTATTAAGTTTTCAAATGTTTTATAGGATGAAGGCGGCATCGTATTCGGCAAAATGTGGTTTCGCATATAGTTGTTTTTCCTGCAATATAATTATTGTTGTTACACAGTGGGTTTTGGATGGCGTCATAATGAAGTTTATTCACCAATCCACTAACTACCAAAATGGTTTTATAAATGATTTTCTTTTTCTCTCTCATTAGCTTGCAGACCTTTTATTATAGCAAATTTAAAAAAGGCTGCCATCCCAGGCAGTTGCCCCGAACAACGCCTATGCCCTCTTTGCTTTACTTTATTTCTTTTTCTTTATAATCCCTAGCCCCATTACTGCAATTCCCCCTCCCCCTGAAAGCTTCAACTGTAGCAATTAAAGAGGGAAGTCTGTAGGTAATGGGTGTAGTTTCCTTTATTGAGTATATTATGTTTCACGAATTAATTAGTAAAGGATAGTTTTATTTGTTTGGCGTCTTTATCTCCATGGTCAGACAAATCGGAATCATCAACCTCCAAGTTACGTAATATAGGAGTAGGCTATACTCATGTCTCCTGGTACATTGTATTATAATCTGTAGCCGGTTCAATCATTGTGCGCAAATAAAAATCGCTGCTACCCAAATTCAAGTGGTAAAGACAAAATTTGGATTCCTGTGTGTGTATGTATGGACTATTCACTGTGGTAATAATTTCCAGTCGCAATGGAGAATCATGCAGAGATCACCGAAAAAGGTAGGGATTCCGTTTTTAATACATTGTATTCGAAAATATCAATTGGAATATACATTACAAAATCTAAAGTGGGACATTCATTATTCATATTTTAATTCAATTTGAATTTCAAAACACTATTGGCCTTGAGAGAACAACAGTGAATACCTTTCCAGCTATCGATTGACATTCACCATCAAACCACCACCACCACAACAATAACGACGAGGACGACAACAATAGTCTTATTATAATCCCAGAAAGATGTTGAATAGCGGATTGACTGTAACTATTAATGCATTGATAGCTTAGTGTATATCGTGCAGGCCTATAATAAATTATTTGTGTATATCTAGGTGTCGGGTGGAATGTTGGTCTTTCGGACTGTCTTGGTTGATAAAATCAAGGAGTTATAATAACTCCTTGATACAATTCTATTAAGACAGTAGGTCCATGCTGTGGTTGATGCTTCGTTGGGTAGTTGTTTTCTGAGTGAATTTTGTAAATAGCTTTATATTATAAACCATATATTTTTGTTGTTGTATTTATGAATCAATGATCTTTGTCACATCATCTGAGGGGCCTTAACTTAAAAATCTGTGCTTCAACCAAGGTCTCCTCTTCTTTCTTTAATACATTGTATTGTTATGATTATACTCTATTATATTTTGTTACATTTCTAGAAGACAAATAAACTTGAAACTTGAAACTTGATGACTACATGACAATACGGCTAATGGTTATTCAACGAGTCGGTTTTAAACAAAATGATATCTCTCTTTTTGTATATATTATTATCTGTGTTATTAATCACCTCTAACAATCATTAATGGTGGATTCTCCTACGTTCCCACCATCCTTGATTAGCCGAGGAAAAGAAGAGTTTCTTTCCACCACATTACACCGGTTTATTAACATATTAAAATATAATTATATGGATGTTTCTTTCCAGAGGACCTAGAGACGATCGAGGTATAACATTAATCTGATATTGATGATTGCATGAAATACAATACTTGGAATCCAGCTAGGTTGCTTAAATTACATGTCGCTATGCCGGGCAAGCCTTGGGCAAGCTTTCGGGTTGTCAAGAACAACATTTCTTTCAACAGTATTATGCATACAATTTGAATATGTCAGTAAACTGGTTTATTACCCCCACCCCACCACCTTTTATCCCCGACCTTATGCACGCCTAGTCCCCGACCGGTCGCCCCCCCCCCCCCCCCCCACGGATAAACGGGGAATAAACGTCGTAATACACATGGTCTGAATGTCATCTTTAGATTATAGTTTGGTTGGAAAGAACCTGACAATATATAAAGCTTTGAACAAAATTGCACTTCTCATTCCTACATTATTGTAGAATTGGTCCGTTTATCCGCCGTTTGTACAACCGTGTTGCCTTTGAATCAAACATAATTATATATACAATTAGGGGGGGACTTAATTGGTGTCATTGTTTTGGAAATATCTTGGATGCAAAACTCTGCTTCTTGTCTGTAACATATCATCTTCGTCACAGTTTTCAATGACGAAAAGAGCTTGTTAACTTTGTCGTTTTCATTATGTACACTCAATGATTGTCATGACCTATTTTGGGGTAAAATCACCTATCATGCACATGTCTCTAAAATTTAAAACCATGATCCATGTTTTAACTCCGTAATCTCCTAGTTCCTACAGCGTTCTATATATACCCACGATGTTGCTATTTTCCATGTGAAACCTGCTGTTTGGACATTCCATAATTATGTATACAAAATAGCATGGTCTCATCATGGAGGGTCCATGATGAGACCATGCATTAATATATCATCCGTCTGATTTCCGCTCTAGCTTTCATTAATAACACGTGAAATTAATCGAGACTATGTTTCTCTTACTTTTTCTCTCAGTCAAGCAATACTACAAGTTATTAATTAATTTCAAATTCAAATATGTTGATTTTGTTTTTTTCTTTTCATACCATTTTTGTAGATTTTCAACACTTGAAATCAATTTTGTCTGAAAAGCTACCGATATTATGTTTCGATTTTAAAGAGTAATTTTCGTTTGCTAAAAAGTTGGTATATATTAATTTATTCAATGAAACAAATTGCGATAGTACAGATTTTATACTAAATTTTGAAATTAATGCAATCTGAATGGAATTGTGTATTTTATTGCCTTTACACTTTATTTTTGGTGATCCAATATGTGCTCTGGGTTGTATTGCGTCAAAACTGTAGCTTTTGGGATAGGGGTTTGCGATTTGGGTTAAGGGTTAGATTTAGGACCAATGTTCTGCAGAAACAAGCCTATCCCTGGGTATAGTTTGGGTCCAGAGTTGGAACTCATTTCTTATTTTCTCTCCCTCTCTCCCTCCCTCGGTCTTTTTTTTTTCTCTCTCTCTAATCTCCATTCCTCCTTTTTGAATTCCTGATGATATTTTGTTGGTTGAAAATGAACTTTTGCTGATTGGAGAAAAAAAGGGTGTATAATGTAAGAAATAAAAAATGTCCACAAGTAATTTGTCCACTCAATTACGTAAATCGTGTCCTTGAGAATAAAAATACTTACACGCTTAAGACAGTCTCCGTGACATAAACAACGTACTTTACCGGGTACATGCAGATAGGATCCCTTGGCCCTCAAATGTTTTAATCCCCCTTTTCAACTGTTACTTATCTTGATCAAAAAATCACCGGAAACTTCGAATAAAAATGACCAAATCACTTTTGTTGTGACTCTTCGTGGTACACATGTAATACGAGCTGGGCAGGGCAAGATATACTCGAGATGTTCAGTTGTAAGTCGGTCATCATCCCGGCCTTATACGACCGTCTTTATCTGTGCTATGAACTTGCTCTTATACTTCAAGAAGCGCTATAAATAAACACTCAAAGTATATTTTATAGGACAAAGGTCAGTCCGGGAAAATTATGCGATCAGTTACTAATGAAATAATTCTCATATAATGACAGACATGTCGATACCATGCATTTTAAGGGGGGTCAAATCTCCAGAAGTTGTCCTAATTGGGAATTTTTTTTGAGAGAGAGCAGTGCAAATAAAACACGATCGCAAAGACTTTCGAAAACTCAACCTAAAGTGATTCCGGAACCATCGTCCACTACCTATTAAAATGTGCATAAGTATAATGACGTATAACGTAATCTGAACTTGATTTCTATGGGATTAACAATGAGTATTGAAATTGTCTTGGTTTGATTTCTCGAAAGTCATTGCAATCAGGTTATAAATGAAACTTCAATGAAACTGCTATTTCTTTTTTCTTTCTATACACCGTTTACAACATCGGAAGAAGCTTCAATTTTAGAAATGGTTCATTGAATGTGTATAACCTTTCACCTATCCTTTTTTTTTGTTTAGATCGACAGCAACTGCTGTGCTGTTCTAAACAAAACTTCCTCTTTTTTTTAGACAAAAAAATTGTTTTAAAAAAAAAGGAGGTGGGGCTTTTTTTTGTTATTGAGAAAAATAGTGATCATATACCTGGACTAAATGAGTTATCAGGATGTTAGGGGCTATGGCATCGCATTTCATAACTTAGTCCTGACATAAAAACTACATATTGGGCACTTTTTTCACTAAGTATTTTTAAGAGTACACGATACAGGTATTGCATACATAATCACTTGCGTACATGTAATTACCAACGAGTGAAGCAGGAATTTTTGTAACGAATCGGGTCATAAAGGATATACCCTTTTTACAAATAGTAGCAACTTCATAGGCTTGTGTAAGAGTAAACAATTTGGCAAATACCCTTGAATGTATTAATCGCTTAGGTAATACTGCCCATTGTAAATAGCCTTACACAGTATTAGTAATCAACTTGTATAATCCTCATTAGCATACAATATATAATTCCAACAATGGCCTGCTATTCCGAGAACCTATAAAATTAGTGCTGATGTCAAACATTGTTTAAAAGATATACATGTACATACAGTACATTTATATTATTAACTAAACCCCAGCACTCTAATATCTCACTAAGCTGACTCGATAACAACAAAATCCACAGAAAAACAAACAGAAAGATATACTGTAGTCTTCCGATTCTTTATTACTACATATTGTCTATTGTCTTGTTCTTCTCCGAACACATTTGGAATTGTATAACTTAGAGAAAGAACAAGTTGCATATACATTCATAATCATATACATACATGTAAATAATCAATGTAACAAATCACCAGCTAAGAGCAAGAAGGTGAATATATACCCATATCATTTTAACCTATCGACTGCTGAATTATTTTATACCCATAGGCTTGTATACAGGACCAATCTAGTTTCCAGTAGGCAATGAGTTAATACCAAGCTAATGCCCCGCTTGCTCTCATCAGATGAAATCAAATAATGATCTCACACAGTATCATTTTCTAACATCAGTCATTATTATGATATACACAAAAACTGATAAGTGCATGAACAGTCAAATCAGCTATACAGTGTAGATCTATATTATATACATTGTGATATCACTTGGGAAATAGTATACTGGAGAACACACAACACAAGTATTAAATATCATGTAACTTAACTATTAAGATTGCACCTCAGAACACATACCATAGTCATATTTGCTTGTCATGATGACCATTTCAATCCTCAGAAAACCTAGGTCATGTATATTTTGTTTCCTGCATAGCTGTTGAGTATACTTGTAGCCTTCTGTGAAAAATAGTCACCAGAAATGCAGCCCATAGTCATGGGTGGTCCTTTCTATATAGGATGGACTTTGATTTGATCATAAGATTATATAATAATTAGATCAATTTATATAGCACAGCTACTATATTAATACACTCTACCGCGTTGTTAGGGAAAAAAACTCCTAACAGTGCTACATTAGGGACACACAATCATAAACTATTAAAAAGCTTCTGAAAGCAAGTGCCTCTTCAATAAAGCTTTGAAGATGACAGCAGATGAGGCTTTTTGTATGTCTAGCATGCAGTAGGTTATTCCTAAGCTTTGGAGCAGCACAACTGAAAGCATAATCTCTAACTTGAGTTACTTTTGTTTTTGTGCAGGTAGCTTCAGTAGCCGCTTGTCCTGTGTACTTCACAAGTTATGTAAATGTGGATGTGATGATGTAGTTTCATACTCACTATCACATGTACAGTGTACTATTCAACATCAAACTTGCACTGTTTACAGCATTCATCATTTCATCTAGTAATTAATTATATTATTGTTTTATGGACATTGCAAACTAAATCTCCTGAGCATTCTTCGTCTTGACAAAGGCAACATATACACATGTACGTACATTACTGTATATTGTTTTGAAAAGCATATTGTTAAATTAAAAAAAAATTAACTATAAAAATATGCAAAACATGTGAGGCATATGACAACAATTGCTCACAAACGTCACAGAAGCAAAGTGCTTATTGAACATCAGAGGCAGACATTCAATGTTGAGTAAAATACCACATTAAAACAAAGTCAACAGCCATTTTCTGCAATAATGCAGACTAGGCATAATTATTTTCATGAAGAAAGGACAGGACTGATTTAAAATACAAATAATTGCTTTTCATGCTTCAGAAATCATAATTCTTGTCTTACCAGCCTTTACTATAATAACTATATCTTTTCAGTTTGCATCCTTATAAAGTACATGTATGTAAGAGAATTCTGTTCCTAGTATGATGGGCAGCACTTAGTCAGAGCAAACTAACCACATGTATAATAATAACTGTATGATGCATGGCTAAAATTATTCCTTCCTCCCTCATTCTGCTCTTGAAATAAAATTAAAAATAGCTTCTTGTGACAAAAGTTACCTGAAGAAATCGAAGGTCAATTTACTAACATACAAGACTGTATTGAAATATATTTGTTCTATCATTCATTGGTGGGCAAATACTCTGATCTAGGAATGTTGATACAAAAGTCAAGATTGGTCAAAAGATAACAGTACATACTATCATAATCCTTACCTACAGATAAACCTAAATACACACCATTCCATTTGAAAACAGCACAAAAGTTATGCAGAAACTATGCTCAGAATGTTCATTTTGTTTCTTTCATCAGTTCTCTAAAAGTACACCAAAAACCATGGGATAATAACTCTCTACTGTTTCACAGATTTTGGTCATAAATGATATCTCTAAAATATTAACAAAGCACAATGAATGATTTAGTGCTTGTTTTATTTTTTGCAGCTCAGATTTCATCAGAATATACCATGTATATACATGTAGTGCATACCTGCCGAATCAAGGGAAATTCCTGAAGATGTAAAATATCACTACATTGACACTCAATATTCTAAAAACACTTACATGTATGATGTACATGTACATGTATACAACTATACATGTACATACAAAACAGGCTGTAAGAGCTAGACCAAAATAATTGGGGTAATCAAGATACATACACACACTAAAAACCTTCTTATGCTTGAAAGTCTACAACCGTCAACATCTAATCTTACATTTGTTCTTCTCATGTAATTGTTGATTGTCTTTATATTTGCTGACATGATTGAATGATAGCTTGTAAGGTCCAACAAAAAAATTAAATAACCCTATTCTGTCATGACCATAAATTAATCAAAGGAAGCCTAGAAGTACACAAACACATAAAACGGACACACAAGAATGTAAAGGACAACATTGACAACAACAAAGGAAGGTTTATATTCATTATGCCTTAAACAATGACTTTATGTATAATATATTCTCCTCAGTATATAATACTGTATGAGATACAGGCCCGCTCATACCAATATTCACTATGAACATGACTGACAAAGAAAGCGGACAAAATATACAGTTCCTCAGGTACACAAAGGAACATCCCTTCACTGCTATTATGTAAAAATGTGTAGAACAGGTGTCACATGCATATTCACCTTTTTACATAATAGCAGTGAAGGGATGTTCCTTTGTCTACCTGAGGAACTGTATATTTTGTCCGCTTTCTTTGTCAGTCATGTTCATAGTGATTTGTCACACTCTAAATTGCAATAAAGACATTTCAAATCTACACATTGATTCTCCACAGCAACTCTTCTTAAACATGTGTTACATCTCTTCTTGTTTACTTTGCCCTCTGTTCAGTAGAGAGCAATCTAATTACATTCCAGGGCTTTCAGGTTTCATCAGGTTTCATCAGATGCCACAAGCTGTCTAGAAAGAGTAAATACATTGTATTCCAACTACCAGTACATGTACATTCAACTTTGTGTAAATCGGCCTTGACGGGACTGAGCGAAATGTGTTGACTTAGGCAATCTTCCGCTTGTGCACAAGTCGTAGAAATACATGTAGCTTATTCTTTTGACTATTTCTGGTCTCTGAACCAATATCCCACAACATTTGTACTCAAGCCCAAGTTGTGCTCTGTTCTGAACGTTATTTTGTTATTCACATTTAAATTTGCACCTTTGATTTTATCAGAGACATCACCAGCGTTTCTCTAACAGGCTCTCGGCATGAACAGAACAGTGCACAATCATCAATGCAGCCGAATAATATTTGGCATTCTGTCTTTAAGAGCAGCATCACATATATTCCTGTATTTCATCTGATATACATGGATAGTTTCTGTCATAGCTCAGTCATGACTGCAGGAATCTCTCCTCGTAACCTAGGTGGATCTACCGGTACTTCTCCCTGTTAAACAAAGTAACACACAGATCAATAAGCTTTAAAACATAAAAATGACCAGAGATATTAAATAACCAGTGTTATAGGTACTATCACCTAAACTAACTCCTATCTCATATGAATTCTTTGGTGTCAAACACATTTTTTCTCTATGCATGCACTTTTTTTATTCTATGATTAATTACGAATATTTTTTTCCCCTTCAAGATATTTAAAGTGATCAATGCCTTTACTGTAGAAAATGAGAAAGAGAAGACAACTTTCAGATTGACACTAGAAACTCTGTGAGCCCCTATTGACACGTTAACTGCATTTATGAAAAAGATAAGGATATACCGGTATGTACATGACCACACTTTGCCAGACAGTTTGATGTCTTGTGGCATTCAGATCCCTCAATCATTACAAAATTACATGACATACACTGTATCAAACAGATGAGTTGATGCTTGCCATGGCTTTCTAAAATAGAAAAAATATGGAAATACTTGATTAACTGGAGGTCACCGGAGGTACAAATAATTATATCATGAAATTCAAGTCAACGATCTAGCAAGCATATTCCTGTCTTCCATGCCAAGTTTGTTTCTGCTTATAATTCATATTTTGGGAAAAATCCAAACAATAGTACACCTCTTGACTCCAATACCATTAATTCTGTGATCCTGAAAACTAAATCTTTATTTAAAAATTAAATGCACATGCCCATAATATTGCCTTTTGTGATTTTTTTCTTTAAATTATCCAATATACTAAGTTAAACTTTAATAAATAAAAAAGAGCTGAAAGATGAATGCATTTGATTTCTCCTAGACATCAATATTGCCAAATTACATTACTTTACCTGTGGGAATATATTATGATAAATCCTTCGCATCCCCATTCTCCTCCTGCCTTTCTTTGTTTTACTTCTTACTGGAGTTTCCACATAAAATTCATGAGCAACCTGGCCATCTTCATCAAAGTACATGGAGCTGCAGAAAAAAAAGGAACCAGTACAGTATTTTTTATAATGAAATTCATTTTCAGATACTGAACAAAATATTACAGAAAATCACATACCGCGCATGCATAGTCTACTTTGATACTTTTCTCTTCACCATGTTGAATCAACGATATACAAAATGGGATGAGTTGGGAAATCACCCTTTTTCCCATCTTTAATCAAAGACTTCTTCTAATTATAATTTCAAGTGGTTGAATGGATGCCCAGAGGAGTCGTAAAACAAAGTCAAAATTGCAATAACTAATTCTTTACATTTTGAAAAAATGTGACCCAACCAACCCGCTGTTTGAATCGTTTTCCAATGCAGTCTGTGGAGCTCCGACGCCTTTGCCCCTTTGGCGGCGGCGGAGCTCCCTGAATACACTGCAATGCAGTTATCAAATCATTAATTTTATTCTCTCTCTTTTCTTGTCATAGTTTTAGAATACTTCATTAATTGATGATCATCAATAACATTACCTTGTCCGTGTTAGAACAAACGGGTTAGCTAATCTCACGGGCATCCCGAACCCCTCGCCCAGTACTCTGCCTTGTCCGCTCTTGCTGGCTTCGTCCCCCGCCGACTCCCCGTATCCCATGTACTGCGACACTGGTGATACGACCTTCTGCATAAACGATGATGATTTACCACCCATTCTGGGATTTTGAATACACAAAACGGACCTAGATTACTTCATACTCTATTAAAGAGTGTCCATGTAAAAACAAAACGATCATATATACAGGATCCTGGCCTACAATTCCACAAATATCACGTTTGTTTTTACTGACTCCATTACACAGTTTATTGATAAAACGCGATTTCATCTACGGTATCGGAAAATGTCTAAGAAAAAAAGGAAAAACCGCTGCTTAGTGAATCTATTTCCACGACACTGAAGTAGAACTTTTGCCCGGTATTTGTCCATGCTTTCCCAAATCAATAAAAACATTAAACTTTTGTATGTTTGTTTGTTTAATTTTCTTATCCTTTGTTTTTATTATACTGTTTTCAGATAGAATTAAATTGCACAACTCTGACCTAAAATTCAATATGCGACACGATCTCTTTAAAACGTCGCCCTCACTTTTAATTGGTTCAATGTTCTTTATGTTTTTAGACATGTTCTTAAGTTTCAAACAGTTTTAAAAGTTACAGTTCACTAATTTTTAACAGACTTTGTTAGATAACGAAGCGATTTGTCTTAACATAAGTTATTGTCTTTTTTTTTTTTTTTTTTCTGGTCCTTTTATGAAAAAAACTTTCACCAGCTACAAACAGCTTTCTTGTCAAAATGAAGAATCACGTCCTCACTTGTTCACAGGAAGAATAATGCTATTTTACCTATCTTCCGATATTTCCTGCCTTCTGTGGTGCTAATGCTTTTTCAGGCCTATTGTTTAAATAGTTTGTTTGTCTCATTGAAAGTCAAGCTGAAGAGCGTCATGGATGGTCTTCTCATAACTGGTGAGTCGTAAAATGTGTTTCATTTATGTCGTTCGCCATGACCCATGAGACCGAACAGGCGCAAGAGAATATTTTACCAGGGGTAAATGGAGTTGTTGTGAGCTAGCGAAGCAAATGAGCTCAATTATAACTGCAGTAACATACTTTGTAGGTCATTATGTATCTATTTACATTTAATTTATTTACTTTGACTCTATACAAGTTGAAATGGCAAAGAAGTCACTTCACCGCCCGAAACACGAGTTAATTGATGCTTTTTCAAATATTTCAAAATTATCGCTATATATAGACCGTCCATGTATATATCTTGAATACCTTGACTACCAAGCTTTTGGAAGAAAGCAGTCTCCAGCTGCCAAGCTTACATACGATCATAAATAATAATTATATACATGTACATGTATATTCGAAAATATGTCAATTTACAACGCTAGATGGAAAACACAAGAGGCATGATGGATTTAATTTCACAAGCGCTTTTGACACTGTTATATTCAAATGAGGACCAGAATGCTTTTAAGCTGTCCTATATGGATTAACAGTTGATTTTACGATTTTGATTGTCCTGGTTTTCCTCTTTCCTTCTTATAGGATTAATCGTGAAGGTGTAAGGGTGGTGTCTACATTGTTTGAGATGACTAATCTGAACAACTTAACATAACATAAATAAGTTAAACAAGGAGCCTTTCATATGTTGAATGCGTAGGAATGTTAAACACAGATGACTTTGCTGTTTCTCTGCATCCCGTTGGACTTTGTTCCTCTTGGCATTGTCAGTATAATACTGTATAATATTCATAGAATATTCTATTTTATGTACAGGATGCTTGCTGTATTGGTATTTGTCAAACTAATATTCGGGACATCTGTAGGCCTACTAGAAATTGTCCTATTATAATTCGTAAAGAAATTAACATAGTGGCCATATTCGTTATTTGGAATGGAAGTAAAACAGAAATTGCAATATTCAAATCGACCGACTTTGATTATATTGACATTTCTATAATTTTGAAAAATCTATCTTTTTGTGGTAGGC